>JABCPU010000050.1:0-261043 GCA_016800925.1 Suillus spraguei | reverse complement strand
ACTCGTACTATACGGGTCACCCGACCCACATAATATCCCGTCAAAGACGGGCCAGCGGAATGGGCCGAGGTTATGTATATCCTCGATGTTGATGGATGGGCCGGGGGAATATATTTCCGATGGAGACGGGTGGGCCGGGAGACTTTATTTTCGGGAGAGACGGGTGTGGGCCGAGGGAAACATGATTTCTAATGTTGACGGATGGGCCAGGGGGATATATCCCCGACAGAGATGGGTGGGCCATTCTGGTAGTATGTAGAGTAGGATATTATAGACAGCTGGGCTGAAGAGAGATGCAAGGCAAATATTATTGCATAGACGGGTGGGCCGAGGTAAGAGAATATTACATATACGGGTGGGCCGAGGTGAGAGAATATTACATATAGGGTGGGCCAAGGTGAGAGAATATTACATATACGGGGGCCGACGTGGGGTGTATTACATAGACGGGTGGGCCGAGGGTGCAGTAAAATATTTATTGCATAGACGGGTGGGCCGATGTGGGGGAATTTTACATAGACGGGTGGGCCAGGTAAAATATATTACATATACGGGTGGGCCTAGATATGTATCATAAAGACGTACAGCTGATGTAGCCACCAGAGAATCAAACACATAGGATACATGCACCCTATGAGTGCATATACCTACCATCAACCACCAAAATCTAAACCCTGAAGCACAAAAACCTGAATTCATCATGTCTGACATTCATCGATAATTGAGGTGCCGGGTGCCGGGTACCAAGTCCGAACCAGGAACTCGAAACTGGAGATGCAAACTAGAGATTTCCTGAATTCCAGATACCCGGACACCCGAAACACAACACACAAGGTGAAAGATTTAAAGTCCATGTGTGGAGTCATCTAGTGCTGAGTGCCGGGTGCAGGTGCAGAGTACTGAAACTAGAAACTAGAAACTCGAGATTTCGAGACAAAACAGACATCTACCAAAAATGTGTGGATCAAAGTTTTGTTGTTGCCTGACATGTGTCTGAGTCCCGAGGACCGAACCCCGAAATTGTAGACTACCAGATTTCGGGATTTGGGGTTCGGCACTCGAGATTCAAGATTTGAGATGAAAAAGATATCTACCAAAAATGTGTGGATCAAAGTCATTTTATTGCCTCACATTGTTTTCGGTCTCAAGTGCAAAAGCCAGAGTACCGAACTGCGAACCCCTAAATAGTAGACTACCAGATTTTGGAGTTTGGAGTTCGGCACTTAGAATGTGTGGATCAATAGGTGTCTATTGCCTCACATTGTTCTGAGTCCCGAGTGGCGAGTGCTGGGTGCCGGGGTTCAGGGATCAGCACTGACAATATGTTGCTCAAGATCTTTCACATTATGAGTACCAAGTCCCTGAGTGCCGAGTGCCGGGTGCCGGGTGCCGGAGCTCGGAAGTCCGAGTCCCGAGTGCCGGGTGCCGGAGTTCGGGGTTCGGCACATACAATATGTGGATCGAGGACTTTCACATTGTTTTGACTGCCGAACCCCGAGCTCCGGCACCCGGGAGTTAGCACAATGTGAGGCAATACCATAATATTGATTTACACATGTTGAGTGCCGAACCCGAGCTCCGGCACCCGGGAGCTAGCACAATGTGAGGCAATACCATAATATTGATTTACACATGTTGAGTGCCGAACCCCGAGCTCCGGCACCCGGGAGCTAGCACAATGTGAGGCAATACCATAATATTGATTTACACATGTTGAGTGCCGAACCCCGAGCTCCGGCACCCGGGAGTTAGCACAATGTGAGGCAATACCATAATATTGATTTACACATGTTGAGTGCCGAACCCCGAGCTCCGGCACCCGGGAGCTAGCACAATGTGAGGCAATACCATGATATTGATTTACACAAGTTGAGTGCCGAACCCCGAGCTCCGGCACCCGGCACTCGGTGTTCGGCACTCAACTTGTGTAAATAAATATCATGGTGTTGCCTCACATTGTGCTAACTCCCGGGTGCCGGAGCTCGGGGTTCGGCACTCAACTTGTGTAAATCAATATCATGGTATTGCCTCACATGGTAACCCAGCACTCGGTGATCGTGATTCGGGACTCAACTTTGTATTGCCTCACATTGTTCTAACTCACGGGTGGCGGGGTTCGGGGCTCGGTGTGAAAATATATGGATCGATATCTGTCTCAGTGTTATGAGTACCACGTCCCGAGTCCCGAGTGCCGGGTGCCGGAGTTCGGGGTTCGGCATTCAACATGTGTACATCAATATCTTTGTATTGACTCACATTGTTCTCACTCCGGGTGCTGGGGTTCGGGGTTGGGTGGTTAAATATGTGGATCAATATCTTTCACATGGTTATGAGTCCCGAGTCCAGATTCCCAACTGCCGGGTGCCGGAGTTCGGGGTTCGGCACTCCCACGTGTAAATCAATATCTTGGTATTGCCTCACATGTTTCTCACTCCCGGGTGCCGGGGTTCGGGGGTCAGTGATAGAAAATGTGCATCGACATCTTTCACATTGTTATAAGTTCCAAGGCCCGAGTCCCGAGTGCCGGGTGCCGGAGTTCGGGGTTCGGCACTGAACATGTGTAAATCAATATCTTTGTATTGCCTCATATTGTTCTAACTCCCGAGTGCCGGAGTTCGGGGTTCAGCACATCAAATATGTGGATCGATATCTGTCACATGGTGATGAGTCCCAACTCCAGGGTCCTGGGGTCCGGGGTTCGGCACTTCAGATATATGGAATGATATGTTTCACAATGTGACCCGGCACCCGGCACAAGGTAACTCGACAGAGATGTTTCAAATTCTTTAAATTGTGTGTTGTGTTTCAGGTAGCCGGATATCCGGAAGTCGCGAAATATCAATTGTGAATCTCCATTGTCCAGTTCCGGATGTCCGGACTTGGCATCCAGCACTGACATTCATTCAAACATTGTATATACATCTATGAACCTACAATTATGTAGCCATTTCACCCTCATCAGCAGAGGGTTCAACCTTCACCTCAACATCCATATCATCAGAATCATATTCTGGGACAAGGTTGCCCGGATCATCTGGGTCCACAAGTTCGCCGGACGTTTGTGGACCCTCAGGCTGAATCTGGCTCAGCTCAAATATGAGACCCTCAATGATAGATGCAGGCTGGACTTTCGGAGATGGAGGCTCCATTCCTGCCATATCCAAGTCAATGAGGGGAGCAAGTGCAGATGGGAGGGGTGAGATGGCCAGGGGGACGGATTGATCAAGCAAAAAGGTTGCATTGACAGGAGAGTCGGGAAGTGGAAATGAAGGGTGCCGGTCCATGACTTTGCGACGAAGGCCCTCATGGAGGCGTTGCAGGGTATCAATCTTACCATCCTGCTCCGCCACACGAGCCTCAAGAAGAGCAATTCGAGCGGCACCATCCCGAATCGCAATTGCCATGGAATGGAGATCCGGCATGGGAACATCCAGTGCCGGACGAGGCACTGGGGCGCTTGAAGACGGAATAGCTAAGTGAAAGATAAGGTCAGATGGTCATAGACAATTGGGGTGACTCACAAGCTGATGCAGGTGCAGGTGTCTTGGGGCAGTGATTGTCTTGCTGCGCCCACGGGACTGTGCCTTGGGTGTGGTAACAGCAGGGACAGCTGGAGTGCCGGAGGGGCCACGAGATTGACTGCGAGTTCGGGCTTTGGACTGCGAGGCAGCCGGCGCATTGGAGGGTGCTCTGGAAGGTGTCCTGGAGCGAGCCTGCCGGGTGGTAGACTTCCCTCGAATACGTTTTGGCGGGGATCCCATGGATGCTGGGACACATTTGATCTTCTTGGTGGCGCAGCGGACGCACGACAACATGGGGCACGGGTCCTCCTGTCCAACCGAGTGGCACAGGGCCACTTCTCCTGGGTGCAATAATGGCAGGGGTTGTTCTGTGGGTTCCATTAGTTGATGGACTCATTGGAATTCATTAGAGTACTCACTGGGCCGGGAATGAGAATATCACCTGTATCCATGACTGCAGGTTCCTAGCCGGAGTGCTGGACATTGCCTGGGGGGTCTCGACAACCTCCGGACGACTGCCGGAGGTGGCCTGACAATGGGTAAGTACAGGCGGGAGGTCCGGACAAAGAATGATGACTCACCATCACCTTGGGTGGACTGCCGGCAATGAGCTGATGATACATAAGCATTTTTCCAAGTGCCGGACAACTAAATATTACTTACTGAAGCAGGACCAAACAATTGCTTCTTTGGGGAACGTGGTGAACGAGGGGAATGAGGCGTCCCTACACCAATTGTGGAAGGCCGGGGAACGTTGAGCGCCGGCACTCCACTCGAAATAGGCTACAGAAAATTGAGAGAATGAAAACAATGAGCTGGACGACATACCTGAACAATTGTGTCTTCATCATCTTCCGACTCCACAAGCACATTCTGCTTGACATGGCGAGTTGCCTTGACCCGCTTGCGACCCTTCTTGGCCGACTTCGGAGGTGAGGAAGAGTGTCCGGACATCATGGGGGACTTCCTCTTCCTGCTCCCTTCCACCTCCGGCTCTGGGTCAGCAACAACCGCCTTACCTTTTCCTTTGTCCCGGAGCTCGGAGGTGGCGTGGGTGGAAGAACCAGCGACATTGCCGGCGATGACGGGTGGGGAGGGAAGGTCCACAGTGATTGGGCCAATGGAAGGGTTAGGCATGACAGGGAGATCACCTGAATGGTCACCTAACGCCTCCCAGGCGCGAATCTTGCTGCGCCAGGAGTGTTTCAACACCCGGGGGTCGTCATGACCGATGCTGTGCCAGTTGGGCCACACCCGGGGAGTCATGGACCTGACTCTCATCAACTCCTTGGAGCAGGATGCAATGATGCCGGGCATGTAAGGCCCTTTCTCATGCTCCCGGACAATCTCAGCCTACCCAGATCTTAGAAAAACCAAAAGTAAAATTAACACATGAATGGTGCTTACCACAAGATTAGTGACTTGTGCTGTCAGAGCAAGGTGGGCTTGGCCAGTGCCGGCAGGCATGAGCCGAGCCCCGGCGATGATGCCCACAATCTGAGCAGTGGTTGCCTTGAGACTGGCCAAAGAGGTTTCAACTGAAGTAGACATTTGGATTGACTTGAAAGATGTGAAAAGCTGGAGATAAGTTTGAAATCTGTGATCACTTGGATGAAGTTTCAAAAGAAACCAGACAATTGAAGGACAATCTTGATAAGCGTTGATTGTTTGTCTTTGTTTGGTCGTGGTTCAACTTTCGGCCGTTGCCAGCCATGTGTTGAACTTCGAAGTTATCAGTTATCAATCAGTTTGATCAGTTGATCAGACATCATGAGATCTCAACCAGCAGTCAGATTTTATGAACCTCCGGTCACTGAATACAACTCAATGGATGTGGATGACTCAACCGAGTCCCGGATTTCACTAGGTATGTTGTGCTTTCAGTACAGCTCTCAATTGACCGGAGATGGACCAGATGCACTGGATGATGTATACCTTGGGCCGGATGATGAGACTGAGTCCCGGATTTCATCAGGTATGTGTTGCTTTGAGTATATCTTACAATTGACTGGACATTTATTAGATCCAAGTGAAGATGTATACCTTGGGCCGGATGATGAGATCGACTATGATTCTGGGTCATCAGGTGTTCCGGATGTCTTGGATGCAGTTTCTGGTAGGTTTCTCAATTCACATTTAGATAATCCAACTTTGGATGTTCATTCAATCCATCCAGATCATTTATACCCGGCTCAGCCTGAGGAACTGCCTTTGTTCAATGATCCGGACTTGTACCTAGGGCCTGATGATGATCTTATTGATTGTGATGAAGCACCGGAATGTGCTGATGTTGAGACTGATGCTCCGGCTATCCCAGGAATAGCAATTCCAGGTGAGTTCACCCATACAATCTCATTTTTATTGTTGATGTGATGTCCCAAGCACATGCAACACCTCCTAAATGTCAGTCCCCCATACCGGAACTCAGCAATGAAGACCTGCGTGCCATGCTTAGGGAGTTCATGCCCCTAGGGTCATATGATCAAACAGAATGTGAGGATTTAATTGTTCATCATGTATCTTTCTGCTAATTTTCTTGAAGTTGAATCAATTCTGGATCGCCTGGACCATTACCAACAGCGTCATGACCATCTTCCGGAGCCTACCGTACATCAACTCCTCGAGGCTGACCGACCATTCCGAGTGGCTTGGGCTGACACATCCGACAAACTCAGAAGAGCTGATATGGACCTCCGGAGGTTGCAAAGGGCCAAACAGATGAGCTCTGAATTGCTGCTTGTATTAGATACCCTCATTGAAAAGTGTGATGATCAACCCCATATGTAAATATTTGGATATTCATTCACATACTTACATCATGTTCACCACTGAATTTTTCATGTATAACAATGACATTTCCAATTGATTTTAGATGATGCACACACCCAATTGTCCCATTCCAACAGCCAATTATTGATTCCCGGGGTCCGGAGCTCGGTGATTGGGATTCATCCGGAACTCGGTGATCGGGTTTCGTGATATTTGGATTTTCATTCACATACTTAAATCATGTGAACCACTGAATTTTTCATGTATATCAATGACAGTTCCAATGTATTTTAGATGATGCACAAACCCTAATCTCTAATACCAACTACCAATGATTGATACTTGGGTGCCGGACCTCGGTGATCGGGAGTCGTCCGGAACTCGGTGATCAGGATACGTCCGGAACTCGGTGCTTAGGATTCAACATTTTGGAAGTGGGACACTGTGTTTTAAGAAGTGTGACAAATGATGAAAATGTGGTAAACATGGGGGCAGTTTGGTATATGTACATTATTTCCTTCCCCTTGCCCTGGTTACTCGAAGTGTACTCTCTACCGGCTTTTGAGACTTACTCCGGGTGGTCCTTGCGGATGGTTCAATGACAGCTTTCTTGCCTTGTATACTCCTTGGTTCCGGCGATGCGTTCCTCTCTTCCACTTCCTCAGTGATCCCGGCCAGGAGGTCGCCCATCCGTGATGTCAAAAGTGCACCTGCCTTGGCCGGCCTGGCCGGGCGAGGCTCCGGCATTGAACATGGAACTTCTGTCTCCTTGGGTGCTGAAGATGGGTGTGCTATTTGTCTGGGTTTCTTCAGTGGGGATCGACCATCAGCCGAGTCATCATCAATGTCATCCTCCTTGTCATGAGTTTCACTGTCGGTATCACTCTCGGCTTCGGTTGATGGATCCCGGGGCCTTCGGAGAGTTCCACTCTTCTGCATTCTCACTTGACGAGTCAGACGCGATGGCGACTTGCCGGATACCACGGATGGTACCATGTCCCCATCCTTGTTCTTCCATGCTTTGAACAGAAATGTTGAATCTTTTCCTGTTTCCTGCTGAGCATACCAGAAATTGAGCAAGGCCGTTGTGTCCCAGTTTTGCAACTTCGAAGGCTCCTTCAGGTCAATATCCGCCGGAAGATACTTTCTTGCCACAAAGTCATCCTGACTTTGTACGAGGGCACTCCATGGCACGACAGCCTTGTCATTCCCGGAACATATTCCTGTGTCCACGCATTCAGCAACAGCTCAGATGTTGCCACGAAAGACTCACTGTAGTGCGATGTAAGAAACGCCCTGACTATGGCTTTCTTCTCCTCAAGTTTTGTTTCCGTGATGTCTGGAAGCAACGGCATCCCATTTCCATCTTTGTCGAGTTCCAAAGCTGGTTTTCTGACTCTTTTGCGACCTCCCTTGACCTGTCGTCCTCCGTCCTGTGCCCCGGCACCTATCATTGTGATGATCAACGAATTCATTCTTGCATCCAAAGTTCAAACACTCACCGAACTGTTCCTGGGCGTACTCCTGCCATACTGGCTCAATGTCCTCCCAGTCCTTAGTCTTCATGAAGCTGTCCCCATCTCCTAATGCCTCATTATCATCATGCCTGCACACATATATTGAGATCCAAGATCGGCGATGACGGACACAATTGACTTACATCCCGAACAGAACCTCTCCCTGTTCATTCTTCCAAGCTGACAACACAAAAACTCTCATCCCGCATTGCCTCCACATCTCTTTCGAAAAGTGCTCCATATATGCCGGTCCCTTCTTACGAGCAACTTCTGCTTGTATCTCCGGAGGAGGAAAGCTGTTTGACCATTCTTCCGCTGTTTCTTTTGCCTTCTCCAACTCGTCGTCGTCCAATTCAGCCATGACTCTCTTCACAGCCCCCTGATAATGTTTGAACATCCTGGGATCTCCCGGCTTTGCCCCGGACTCGTCCTCAATCCTCTTTAGCACCTCTTCGCGCTTCTGCTGGTAGACCACCATCCTAGGCGTCCATTTCCTCCCATACTTTATCATGTCCTTCCTTTCCTTCCTTTTCTTGTTGTTGAACAACCAAGTGTTATACATCTGAGAGTTGATGGAAGAATAAGATGTTAAAATTGTAGTTTTTCAACACAACGAAGACGCATCACCTGCTTCCTCTTTTTCCATTGTCCTTGGTCGACTTTAGGAGCAAACAACCTGGCTGCCCTGGCAATTGCAGTGAAAACCCCTCGCTTCTCACCCCTTTTGGCCGCGGTCCACTCAGGAAGGTAGTTCTTCAACTCCGAAATTTCGTTTTCCGTGAGCTTCTGTGTCTGTGGTTGACGTGCCCTATTTCTGCCGGAAGTCAAGTGAGTGGAATGACCCGTCCTTGCCATGGTGAATCAAATTGCAGAATGGGCTGAGGATAAGCAAGGTGGAAGAATGAACGAATTGACAGAAGTTGATCTTTGACAAAAGCCTAACAGTAGCTTAATTGAGCTATATTGGTCCCGAAGCCATAAATGGACATAAATTTGTAATGAGTCGGCAGGACTGTATGACACCACAATGTAATAAAAATTCATTCCACCTGAGCAGATGCTTTGCTTGCAACATTAGCATTATAAAATAAGATGAAGATAGGTAGATGCACCCCATTGCAAAAATCCCACAGGGTAGAAGCAAGGGGCAGCAAGGGTAGAAAGATTTGGGTCAAGGTCCCACTTGCAAGCACAAGACGACGAGCCTACAGGTCCATGCCTCACTCTCCCCCAGAATCACCAACACTTCAGCCTGTTCAGGCACCACCTCCTTGGGATGACTTTCCTGACAATACATACGAGCAAGACCAAGGCTCATTTGAGCCATTGCAACTCCCAAAAACCATGGCAAGTTCATGTTAAATGTTGGAGTGTCATTCAAACTATAGCTCAATATAAAAAATGCAGAGTCAAAATGACTACCTCAGGCAATGGCTGCCAAGGCAGGAATCATATCTGCATCACCTGCTGGATCGAGAAGCTCCACCAGAAGACAGGAGATGCATCATCTGCCACCAGGATGGGGTCTACAAATGTCAAGATTGTCTTGGCGAGCCTCTCTATTGCACGGGCTGTTGCAGGAGTCAACATCGTTGCAATCCTTTCCACTGGATCAGTCAATGGAATGGTCAATTCTTCGAGCGGAGTTGTCTCGCTCATGTCGGACTCACCATACACCTCGGGCATGATGGCAAGCAATGTCCGGTGCTCACAGATAGGTGGGATTTGTTCGAAGGAGATGAACCTGAAGATCAGCTTGAGCCCGAAGATCTTCCGTCTGTGTCGGGACCTGAGTTCCAGCCGAAGGAAAACACCATGGTCATCGTTGACAAGTCCGGAGTTCACCGCCTCGAGGTTCGCTGCTGCGATTGTCCAAATGCCATGAGTCCGGACATTCAAATGTTTCGGCATGGATTTTTCCCTGCATCGTTTAACAGGCCGAAGACCGTGTTTACCTTCGGAGTGCTGGATGATTTTCTATTGGACAACCTTGAATGCGGCACCTCCGCAATGAACTATTACAGTAAGCTCCGGCGAATGACCTCGAGCATGTTTCCACACCTTGTTCCGGTAATGCTATTTGTGCTTCATCTAAAGGACATGATGTTGACACAGGCCGTGGCAAGGATCGATACAGAGAGCTCATGAGAGTCGCTCGACAGTGGAGGCAGTTGAAGACCATGAAATGGCATGGCTATGGCCATCGTTCTGACATCCCGAACGCAGGAGATCTTGCATTATTTTGCCCGGCATGTCCTCAGCCTGGGATTAATGTATCTTTGTCAGGGGATGAATCACTTGATGAGTGAGTCATGTTCAATACCGAAGTGAACTCGGCGATGATAAGAACTCCAAGCTGGAAATACACCCGGTCATTTGTGATGGACGGAAATTTCAAAGCTGAACACCTGCATCCCATTAATCCCCTCGATGAAGTTTGGCTTTCAGAT
The DNA here is from genome assembly GCA_016800925.1 of Suillus spraguei. Taxonomy (NCBI): domain Eukaryota; kingdom Fungi; phylum Basidiomycota; class Agaricomycetes; order Boletales; family Suillaceae; genus Suillus; species Suillus spraguei. The sequence continues at coordinate 250,786 of JABCPU010000050.1, read as the reverse complement.
GGGCTTGGATTCATGGTCGGAAAGGACAGGTATAACATGCATCTTGCGGAGGCTGCTGACACGGTGGAAAAATCGAGCTGCAACAATCACCGGGCGGTCAATCAAGCAAATGCGGCGCGGCACAAGCTTGAGTCCACAGGAATCGGGGGAGTTGCCTGCGCCCGGCATGGGTGCTTTGTCCCTCACTCGATGGTTGATTTTCAGAAAGGGGAAAGGCAAGCCAAACATGCCAATCGACATTCACTAGTTGACCATGCATCATTTGCAGACAAATGAACATGGACTACGCCCTTTGTGAGGCTGCCCAGCACAACATGGAAGGCATTACCAGGGCTGTCACCTTCTATGACATCAATTGTCAATACAACAAGCACTTTCGTGTTCGGGTGGATCGAAGCCGATACCTTGACATGGTACCGGAACTGACCATCATTCCTGGAATCGGGTTGTGGCATGTGCATGGACATCAGGACAGTTGCTATGTCCGATATGCTTCAAATTTTATTGAAGGCATTGGCCGGATTGATGGAGAGATCATGGAGACCCTATGGGCGCGTCTCAACCTGATTTCCCCTGCCGCTCGGGGAATGTCATCCCCGCACCGAAAGGAATGTCTTGATTATCAGATGAACGATTCCAATTTCTGCAAGATGATCCGCATGAAAAGGACTCTTTGCCGGAAATACAAGCTGGCGAAGAATGGCATCGCCGAAAGTGGCAAGGCTTTCGACAGACTTGATGAAGCTGCACCCGGCAATTTAAAGACACAATGGTTAGCCAGCGAGATGGTCGCTCAGTCCAAGAGAATCAGGGATCCTGCGGCGATGGATTTATATGAAATCAATATCAAGAAGGGTAAGTTAACATTCTTTGTCTCCGTGGAGCTCCGCATTCATTTTTCACTTAGCACCAAGCAAAAAGGAGATCGAGCTTAGACTACTAGAAGCGGGTAATGCCCGTCATGCAGCACCCTCTCGCAGATCTGTGGCAACATGGATATCCATTGGGTTGGCAATTGAAGAGGCTCAAATTGCATTGCTCATCGAGGTCCGCAGAATTGGAAGACGATCGACGGAGACACAGAGATTAGATATCGCCCGGCAACGCGATCGTATTCAAGGCCAGATAGATGAATTCACTCGGTCTGCTCTTACGCATCTGGGAGAGGGATTTGATGCAGATGACGATCCTGACGACTTGAACATAGATATTCTTGACGATATCGATGATGACCCGGCGGATTTCACCGAGACATCTGATGCATGGACAAACTCCCCTGAGCTCACCATAATTCCATTGCCATCAAACCTCGGGGTTGAACATTGCAGACGCTGTATGGCAGAGGATCTGATTCCGTTGGAGATGTCCCTTCGTGAAGGGCAGGCCAATGATGCCCTGCACAATCTCCGCATTCACTTGTGCAACAAGGCTATCCTGTTCCGAACAACAGTTAGGCAAGCCAAATCTCAAGCCCTAAAAACTCGAGCGTGGTCCCAGGTGACCTCAGTGCAGCAGGCAGTATCCCTACATGCCAGTATATATACAAAAACCAGGAAGCAAATGATACAACTTGAGCCGGGGCCAGACCAGCTTCAGAAATACAAACCCCTGCTTCGCGAGCAGCTCAAAATCAGCACTGCCATCGGCGATCCAAACGCCCGAGGTCAGCGAAATGAGTCCCTCGCTTGGTTCTGGTCAGTGGAAGTCGACATGGAGGGTCCAGAAAATTCCTGGAATGAGGAATGTGAGTTCGGGCATGCTTGATATATTCCGTGGTGAGCTGACAGGACCCATCCCAAGTTTACCGAGTTCATTGGCTTCGGGCAAAGGCACTACGGGATCGATGGATGGAAGAAATATCATTGGTGCAATCAGAGATGGATTGGACGTGCAACTTTTTCTTGTGGAAGGCAACCACATGGGGTGCCCGGATGCAGGACTCATTGTTGAAACAACTTCCGGGTCATGCATGCTATGCCGGACGGCAGTCTCAAATGTATTCCTTACTAGCTCAGGATGCACAGGCAGCATTTCAAGACCTGCAGCCCTCGTTTATCGATGGTGCACATGAATGAATTTGTTTTGCTGATGAAACGCATATTTGACACCCAAACATTGAGTCCCGGGAATTGTCCGGGTCAGCCCATGTCGGAGTTTGAATTTCTAATCCATCCATCAGTGACTCATATCATCAGCTCTTTACCATCTGTCAGTGTCATTCCCAGCGTCACACTCTTGCATTAGCCATGCCTGAAACTCCTGCATCCACATCTGGCACTCCAAATACTGGACATCACTGGCAACCCATGAAGCTGAACCTTCAAGATATTTCTTGTACTTTGAATATGGCTGCATCGCGCATCCGCGCATGTATCTCTCAATATCAGATGGAGGCTGCTAACAACCCTCCCTCTTCTGCCCGGATCATGTACTTTAAAGCTGGGTTGCAATGGGAGATCAATGTAAGTGACTGATTACCGGATGACCGGCTGACTTTTTTGGGCAATGCTGAGATTTCCAACAGACATTTGTTACGCCACTCCTGCAGTACTCAGCTGCAAGGAACATCGTTTCTGTTGTTCCAAGCCCCGTCGCTCATGTCCTGACATTGTATCCCATGCTCACCTGGAACACTGTTCCAGACCACATCTTTTCATCCCACCTATGTCAGTTTGATGATGTCGCAGCTCCGGGACATCCATCCCGGATTATTCCCAGCTATGATACTCCATGGTGGATGGGACACACCGAAATTCCGAATGAACCATGGCAATGGGGTCAGATCATGAGGTCCTGTGTTGTTCACTACCAGCATTGGATGGTAAATGGAGTTGAGGATGATGGCTTGGTTCTTCCTGAGGAGGTAAATGACTCATCAGGCCCATCAGTGATGGGACTTAAGATGATTCGAGCACGCCTGGTAGCATTGATGGAGGAGCAAGATGAGGGTATCCATGAGAAGATGGCAGAGGTGAAGATGTACACTGACATGCTACAGAGATTGAAGAGAGGCAGGGGAGTGGAGTCCTCTTCACTGTGTTTAGATTAGAATGGTCTTCATTTCATACATGATGTAAAATATTTTATTCCGTCCAAATCATTGTCTTGACTCCCGAATATTTTGTTCCGGATTTTGAGTACTGGATGTCAAGATCCGGATGTAGAGTCCTAAATCCCAAATGCTAAGTGGTGAATGCCTGAGTGCAATGGTACTTAGAGTTTGGGACTTAATTCATGGGACTCGACTTCCGAATGGCAAGATTGCCTCACATATTTCTGAGTGGCGAGTCATGAATCTTAGGTACCGAACCCCGAACCCCACAATTGTGGACTACCGGATTTCATGGTTTGGGGTTCAGCAATCAAGGTTCGAGACGAAATAGATATCTGTGCGACAGTGCGGGGTTCGGCAGTCAACATATGTGGATCAATAACTTTCACATTATTCTGAGTGCCGAGTCCCGAGTTCCGGGTGCCGGGCCTCGGCAGTCGGCGTTCGGCACTTCACATGTGTGCATCCATATCATGCACAATGTTGTGAGTCCCGAGTCCCGAGTTCCGGGTGCCGGGCCTCGGCAGTCGGCGTTCGGCACTTCACATGTGTGCATCCATATCATTCACAATGTTGTGAGTCCCGAGTCCCGAGTCCCGGCTGCCGGAGTTCGGGGTTCGGCACCCAACATGTGTGGATTATTCTGAGTGCCGAGTGCCGAGTTCCGGGTGCCGGGGCTCGGCAGTCGGCGTTCGGGACTTAACATGTGTGCATCAATATCATTCACAATGTTGTGTGTCCCGAGTCCCGAGTTCCGGCTGCCGGGGTTCGGGGTTAGGCACTTTACATATGGGAATCAGTATCTTTCACAATGTTGTGAGTCCCGAGTTCCGGCTGCCGGAGTTCGGGGTTCGGCACTCAACATGTGTGGATCATTGTGAGTGCCGAGTGCCGAGTTCCGGGTGCCGGGGCTCGGCAGTCGGCGTTCGCCACTTAACATGTGTGCATCAAAATCATTCACAATATTGTGAGTCCCGAGTTCCGGCTGCCGGAGTTCGGGGTTCGGCACTCAACATGTGTGGATTATTCTGAGTGCCGAGTGCCGAGTTCCGGGTGCCGGGCCTCGGCAGTCGGCGTTCGGGACTTAACATGTGTGCATCAATATTATTCACAATGTTGTGTGTCCCGAGTCCCGAGTTCCGGCTGCCGGGGTTCGGGGTTAGGCACTTTACATATGGGAATCAGTATCTTTCACAATGTTGTGAGTCCCGAGTTCCGGCTGCCGGAGTTCGGGGTTCGGCACTCAACATGTGTGGATTATTGTGAGTACCGAGTGCCGAGTTCCGGGTGCCGGGGCTCGGCAGTCGGCGTTCGCCACTTAACATGTGTGCATCAATATCATTCACAATGTTGTGTGTCCCGAGTCCCGAGTTCCGGCTGCCGGGGTTCCGGGTTCGCCACTTGATATGTGGGAATCAGTATCTTTCACAGGGTTCGGCATTCGGCGTTCGGCACTTTACATGTAGGACTCAATATCTTTCTCGTTCTTCTGAGTCCCAAGTCCGGACTGCTGGCTGCCGGGGTTCGGAGTTCGGCCCTCAACATGTGTGGATCAATGACTTGCACATTATTCTGAGTCCCGAGTCCCGAGTGCCGGCTGCCGGGATTCGGAGTTCGTCATTTATGATATGTGAATTCACATCTTTCACATTGTTCTGAGTCCCGAGTCCTGAGCTCCGGCTGCCTGAGTTTGGGATTTGGCACTCACTATATGTGAATTCATATTTTTCACATTGGTGTCAGTCCTGAGTCCCGAGTGCCGGCTGCCGGTGTTCGGTGTTCGGCAGTCACAATGTGTGGGTCAAAGTCTGTTGCCTCACATTGTGCTGCCTCACACTTTCCTGAGTCCCGAGTGTGAAGCCTGAATTCGGACTATCGATCATTGAGTCCCTAATTTCGAGGATCGAGTCCCGAGTCCCGAGATACACAGACTTAGGGACTCAATTCATGGAACTCGACTTCCGACTTGAGTTCCAGAACTGTTGATGCTCTAATTGGTACATGGTATTTGTGTGTTGCTACTAACATGGGTCACAACTCTGTCAACTTCTTTGATCTTTCACACCGTGCTTAGTATGTGGCCTTCGACCATAGCCCATCCACATGAGGGAACCCCGGCATAAATGTGCACAGAATCCCTCATATACCATGCCCAAGCAATCCGATCCCCTTCCCCTCCATCAACACCATGTCTCACAATTCTTCCCGAAAATGCAATCATACAGCCGGAATCATACCTGAATTCCAGCTGAAGGCTTGGCATACTCATCCGAGCATTAGAATAGTTCCCCACGGTGGTGAGAATATCGAAGCATTCAGGAATTGATAAATGGTCTCGATGATTGGGGGTTTCCCGATTGGAAATGATGGAGAGGCTGTTAAACACGGATGCCCAGTACTGCAGGGTCTCTGGCATCTGTGGCAGTTCCTTGCTCACTGCCTTATCTCCGAGGTGTGACAAGGCTCGTAACCCTGCAAAATACTGCTGAGGATGCATGACCCTGAGTGCCGCCGATGCGATGGCTGCCGGCCTTGCAATAGCTTTCAGGATATTCTCGGAGGAGGGTCCCTTCAATGATGCGGATACCTCCGGATCTGACAGATTCTATGGGATTGGTGAGTTTGACTCCAGAAATCACCATCTCATCACATCCTACCTCGTGGCCCTGTTGAAACCATGCCGGAGATAAATTGATGCATCCGGGAGTTGACCCAACATTTTCCGAGCCCTGTTTGAACCATTCTTGATTATATCGCCAATTGCCATCAGCCTTTACACTTTTTTCGAGGCTTGGACCCAGCAAATCGGTGGCCGCCCTGATTTCCTTCTGTAGGTACCATTTGATATTCAATATCCATTGAGTAACAATCTACACATTACGCACCTGGGTGGTCTCGGTCAGGGCGTCCGGAAGGTACCATGCGATGATGGTACCGGAAACATCGATAATTGTGGCAGGTTTGTCCACCACCTTTGTGCCCTCATGGCCAGGAGGACACCTCTCAAGCAACTTCTCCTCTTTCTCCTCATTATGCCCAGTGTTCTTTGGGGATATCAATTTGCTATATCTTGCAATATCAATCTGTATCTTAACTGTCATGAAGGAATTTGGATGATCAAACACATTTTCAACATCTGCAGGAAGACCCACTGGGATTTTTATATGCCTTTATGAGTACATCAGCCAAGCGATCGCACGCCATCACCAGATCAGTGTCCAGGTTCGGAGAAGGTATAACCGGTTCTCCTCCAGTCTTCTCTGCATTGAATTTTTGCTCGGTATATGCCCCTGCTTCATGAGTGATGGCCAGGGCCCAAGTGCGCCAGATTTTTATGTCACAAGTGGACATGGAAGAAGTGTTCATGTTGCAAGTTGATATTGGGAAATCAGACGCTGAATGCTGGATGTCCAGACTTTGGTGTTAAAGGGGGTGGAGATAGCGAGGATCAGATAAGGGAACCTTGGATGATGTTGGCTTTCAAAGCTGTATTATCATCCATTGCTCAATGAAATACCAGATGATTGGAAGTGTGCTGGATATCTGATATTCATTTGTCCAGACCCGGGTTCGGAACTCCGGAACTTGGTATGCTTCACTCAAATTTCGGGGGTCGGAACTGGGTGTCTCGTATTGACTGAATTATGTGTCGAGACCCGGGTCTCGGAACTCGGAACTTGGTATGCTTCATCTGATTTTCGGGGGTCAGAACTGGGTGTCTTGTAGGGCAACACAAGCCTCGCACCCCGCTTTCCACATTCTACAAGATAACCTAAGCGCCATAAAGGCCATTTCAAGACATCACTTGCTGCTCCTGGAACTTGGTATGCTTCACTCAAATTTTGGGGGTCGGAACTGGGTGTCTCTTATTGACTGAATTATGTGTCGAGACCCGGGTCTCGGAACTCGGAACTTGGTATGCTTCATTTGATTTTCGGGGGTCGGAGCTGGGTGTCTTGTAGGGCAACACAAGCCTCGCACCCCAGTTTCCACATTCTACAAGACAACCTAAGCATCACAAAAGGCCATGTCAAGACAGCACCTGCTGCTCCGGGAACTCAGTAACTGTGATTTATTACCTCCTCTGATTCAGATGATATGCAACTCCCTCAGCTCCGTCATGTCTACCATTATCATACACATGGGCCCACCCGTCTATATTTTATACCACCCTCGGCCCACCCGTCTAATATAATATACTGTACAACACCCTCGGCCCACCCGTCTAATAAATATTTATATAACACTCTCGGCTCACCCGTCTAATACCCGTCTAATTTAATATGTGTCTGGGCCCACCCGTGTATGTGATAACAAGTACCCTTCACATACCTGTCTATTTGATACACATCTACCTTGATACACCCATCTACATGATATCCAACTACCTCGGCCCATCCGTCTACCGGATATTCATGTACATCGGCCCACTCATCTACTCTACATATTCCTTGCATGGGCCCACCCGCTGTCATCGGGAATAATATTCCTCCCGGCCCATCCGTCATCAACGAGGATATTTCTACCATGGGCCCATGGTCCGCTGGCCCGTATCATACAGGATATTATGCACGTCCGTTCACTCGTATAATACGGAGATAGTTCACTGTAATATGTGCTGTCCTCTCCTTACGTTCCAAATAACCTTTCGGACGTATCATATCTGACACCTTCGGACACCCGGATCCGTCACGCAACTCCTTCCGGGTCTTCGGACAAATAACTCCTCCCTGAAATAAGGGGCATTACTCGAGAAAGGGGCACAGTGCACGAACGAGGCCAAAGCCCTTCGGATCTCTCTACCCTTGAGTACAGTCTTAACAATGAGGGTGCAGTTGGTCCTCACAATTTCAACAATCCCCATCAATACTTTGCACATCATCCTGCACCACCTTTACATGCACTACCTCAACCTGATTATCAACAGTTCAATGTTCAGTTTCAGCATGATTTACAGCAGGAACAGATTAGGGATGACTTACTTAATAGACAAGCACAGGAGGCATTGCACCAGCAACAGATCCAGCAGCAACTCCAGCAGCAAGAAGCTGAGCAAATGCATAGACAAGCCCAGGAGGAGTAAGATGTCATTCACTTGCAGGAGCAGCAAAATAGACAAGCTCAGGATATTCTACGAGCAGGTCAACAGAAAGAGGAGCATTTCAATAGTCAAACTCAGGATTGTCAGCGAGCAGGTCAACAGGAGGAGGCCCATCACAACCGTGAGCAGCAGAGAGTTCATGAGGAGCAGGAGCGTCTTGAGGAGGCACTACATGAATATAATGACCCAATATCTCAAGAGCAACATGCAGATGATGAAGAGAGGAGAATCCAGCAGCAGGAACAACACCAGGAGCATGAAGAGGAGGACAACCAGCATATCAATCAGGTCATTCCTATTCCTGATGGAGCCCAACCATATACAGAACCAGCCAACCGTCATACTCTTGGTCCCCTTAATGTGGAGTGTCCCAAATGTCATGCACTTCACTTTGCATGTGAAAGACTCTCCAACTCCTCTTTGCAAAATCCTCGCTTTGGTATGTGCTGCTTGCCGGGCCAAGTCAGCCTTCCTCCATTTCCAGCATGGCCACCTGAGCTGGAGCAGGCATATAGAGACAGGACATTTGTGTCAAAAATTCGCCAATACAACAGTGCTCTTGCATTTACCTCTGTTGGTGTCAACATTGAGGATCGTGCTATTCAAAGATCTGGCCCAAATGCTTTTCATATCCATGGCTCTCTCCATCACCTCATGGGCAGTCTTCTACCTCCAGAGGGTGTCCAGCCTTCATATGCACAACTTTATATATATGACTCTGAAGAAGCCACCAACATCCGCACCACCTATCCTGGAAATGAAGGTCTTGATCATCAGATTCTCAGAGATCTGCATGACATGTTGCATCGAAAACACCCCTATGCTGCTGTCTACAAGCAAGCCTATCAAATCATGCAAGAGAAGCCTCCAGAGGAGCAGACAGATGTTTCTGTGCGCATTCACTTCCTGCCAGGCACAGATGGTCGAAGATACAACCTTCCCACTGCCAATGAAATTGCTGCAGCTCTTCCTGGAGATGGATCTGAGGAGGTGTCTCATGAACGCGACATCATTTTATATTATCAAAATGGTCAACTTAGGCACATCAGTCAACTCAACCATGCATATGCCTGTCTTCATTATGTCCTTCTCTTTCCTAATGGAGAGGATGGCTGGGACCTCTACATTGATATGATCATTCCTCAGGGTGGACGTGCACGTGCCAAAAAAGTGACTCAGCTGCTGTATTATGCCTTTCGTCTTCATTCCCGTCCAGCTCGCATTGACCACAACAACATCTTTCGTGGTGGAAGGCTGTTCCAGCAGTATGTTGTTGATGCTTGGGCTTCCATTGAGCAGAGCAGACTCAACTGGATAAGAAACAACCAGAAGAAGATCAGGGCTGACTGCTATCAAGGCCTCACAGACAATATTCTCAATGATGGAGTAGGCAATTTGGCTGAGACAGGTCGTGCTATAATCCTTCCCTCCTCTCATTCTGGAAGCCCTCGCTATATGCAGCAGCTACTGCAGGACTCCTTGGCCATCTGCTGTGCCTGCAAGAAACCTGATCTCTTCCTGACAATGACTGCCAATGGGAACTGGCCTGAGATTACTGAGAATCTCCTTCCAGGTAAAGTGACATACTGATGCATTATTATGACTTGATTCTGACAAGTTTTCTAATGTAGGTCAAACTGCTGTGGACTGTCCAGACTTGGTGGCTCGCGTATTCTATCAAAAGCAGCAGGCTCTGCTGAAGAAAGTTCGCAATGGCTACTATGGCAAGGTTGCAGGATTGGTGTACACCATTGAATATCAAAAGCGTGGTCTGCCTCACATGCACCTTCTCATCTTCCTGGATCCAGACCACAAGATTCGCACTGTGGAACAAATAGACTCCTTCATCTCTGCCCAGATCCCTGACAGAAATGTCCATCCCCAACTCTATGAGGCTGTGGAGAAATACATGCTTCATGGCCCCTGCTCTCCAGAACATTGCTTGGAGAATGGACATTGCAAAAAGCACTTTCCAAAGTCTTTCTGTGCCCAGACATTGATGAAGGAGGATGGCTATCCAGAGTATGCAAGACCTGACAATGGTCGCACTGTCCAGAAGAATGACACTGTCTTCACCAACAAAGATGTTGTTCCTCACCCTCCACAACTCCTGGTGGAATTCAACTGCCACATCAATCTTGAAGTCTGTGCTTCTATCAAGTCTGTGAAATACATCCACAAGTACATCTACAAGGGAAATGACCATGCCACTTTGCAGATGCCAGGACCAATGGATGAGGTCAAAACCTACCTTGACTCCAGATACATCAGCTCCACTGAGGCTGCATGGCACATCTTTGAGTTTGGAATGCACCTTGAATGGCCCTCTGTCTACCATCTGCCAGTCCACCTTCCAAATGAACACATGGTGTTTTATGATCCTGAGGATGATGCCCAGGATGTTCTTGAGCATGCAGCAACCAAGGAGACTTGCCTTACTGGATGGTTCAAAGCAATGCCAACAATGTCTTGGTGGCAGCTGGAGCCCATGACCACCTTTACTAGGACTTCCCCTCAAAATTCGTATGGAACAAGACCACATGGAAGGTACGACAATGTGGAATGGCCATTGGAATGATGTACTCTGCTGCACCTGGATCTGGAGAGCGCTTCTACCTGAGATTGCTTCTGACTGTAGTAAAAGGTATGATGCTCATGTCAATTTTTATCAATCAAACTCACAATGTATTCAAGGGGCCACCTCCTATGAAAACCTTTGAACAGTTGATGGTGTTTTATATGACACTTTCAAGGAGGCATGTCGACATAGAGGTCTGCTTGAGGATGACAATGAATGGATCCAGTGCTTGCAGGATGCCTCTCACATGAGCACTGGACATGGCATACGCAATCTCTTTGCTATCATCCTCATCCACTGCAACCCTACAGACCCCAGTGATCTTTGGAACCAATTCAAGGACAATCTCTGTGATAATCTGCATCACCACCTGTCTCATGCCCCATTCAACATTCCCAACCCCACAAATGAAGAGGTCTATGACTATGGTCTCTATCTCATTGATGGAAAGCTTCGCAAAAATGGAAAGTCTTTGCAAGTGATTCCTTAGATGCCTACATCTCAAATGGCAGCAAGATGGGGGGTCATGCAGGGAAATCAGCTCATTGCTGAGCAGCTCCAGTATAACCAGGAGGAGCTCCAGCAGATGGTGGATCCAGGAGTGCTTTCTCTTAATCAGGAGCAGAGGACAGTCTTTGATGCAGTGGTCAATGATACCATGCAAAGAAATGAGCAGACACCTGGACATGCATTCTTTGTCCACAGTGCAGGTGGATGTGGTAAGACATATCTCTGCAAGCTCATTGCCTCAAAACTCCGTGCTGAAGGCAAGATTGTTCGATGTGTGGCTTCCTCTGGAATTGCTTTTCTCCTCCTGCCAGGTGGACGTACAGCTCATTCGCGATTCAAGATCCCAATCCCCATCAATGAGAACAGCTCCTGCAACATCAAGAAAGGAGATGTTGTGCATGAGCTTCTGAAGGCCACCTCCCTTATCATCTGTGATGAAATTCCAATGCTACACCGTCACAATCTAGAATGCCTTGACCGCTCATTGCGCGACCTTCTCAATGTTGATGCTGATTTTGGAGGAATATCCATACTCTTTGGAGGAGACTTCAGACAGACTCTACTAGTGGTGGCTCATGGATCCAGAGAGCAGATAGTAGGTGCTACCTTCTGCAGATCTCGCATTTGGCCAAGGCTTCAGATCTTTCATCTCAAGACAAACATATGCCTTGGTCAAGACCCTGCCTCTGATGAATTTGCCAAGTGGCTTCTGGAGATTGGAGCTGGAAAGAACACACATGCTGATGGAACAGTGGTCCTTCCAATTCATATGCGCTGTGCCAACAATAATGTCCAGTCTCTCATCAATGCTCTCTACTCTCCTATCCTGCTTCCTGACCATCCTCCTGTGAATGATTCCTTCTTCCTGGAATGTACCATCCTCTCTGCAAAGAACACTGATGTGGATGAAATCAATGCCAACATTCTTGAATTATTCTCTGGAGAAAAAGCAGTTTTCACCAGTGCAGACTCAGTTGCTGAGAGGGACTATGACTATATCCCTCATGAGTTCCTTCACACTCTGACACCATCAGGGTTCCCTTTGCACAAATTGGAACTCAAAGTGGGTGTTCCTCTGATGCTGTTGCGCAACTTGGATCCCACCAATGGCCTCTACAATGGAACCAGGATGATCTTCCTGTCTTGGACCACACATGTACTCAAATGTCGGATTCTCAAGGATGGAGTTGATGAAGTCCAGCAAGACAATCAGGACACAGTGCTGATCTCCAGGATGACTCTGGATGCCACTGCTGAAGACAACCCAATGCCTCTAAAGCATCGACAATTTCCTGTCCGTCTTGCATTTGCTATGACAATCAGCAAGGCTCAAGGTCAAAGTGTGAAGTGGATTGGACTGGATTTGAGAACTCCTGTGTTCAGTCATGGACAGTTGTATGTGGCATTGTCCAGGTGCACTCACCCAGAGAGTGTGTGTGCTATCTTTCCAGAGCATGAAGAAGGGTCAAAGACGACCAATGTGGTATATACAGAAGTGTTGAGAGGACTTGGAGATCAGATTGAGAATTGATTGATGTAGTTTTATGTAAAGTGATGTATAGTGTACTTTTAGTCTTGCTGAAATGGTGGTGAAATGTACATGTTTGTTTGAAGATTTACTATGATTATCAGGATGAAGCCAAGGCCAGAAAATTATTGGGATGAAGCCAAGGCCAGGAAGGCAAAGTGAATTATTAGGATGAAGCCTTGGACAGGAAGCAAAAGGAGTGCTTCGCACTCCTTTTGCTTCCTGTGCTGAAGGCACAACAGGTGGTGGACTCGTAATATACAAGGTAAAGACGAGAGGAAAATGAATAGGGGCACGTACGATTGTAACATAACCACAGCATAGGCTATGCTGGCTGCAGCCCTAGAGAGTTCAATCTCGGAAATCTCGGTTTTCTTGACACCAACACCAGAACTGGTTAGTTGAACATTCTGCCACATGTTCCACAGTCTCATCCTTAAAATTCAGCAGTTCAGTCTGAGTTGAACCTTTACTTTGAAACTGCTTACTTGGCTTTGCGCAGTAAATTATGATCATCCTTCCCATCTAAGGATAATTGATATGGTGATGGATTCTGGAGTAGTTCATCCACACGGCTAGAGAGGTTTTTGGACAGTTTTGTGACAGGATCCAAGTCCCCCATGACAGAAATGATGGAAGTTCAGTGAGTGGCACCATTTGAAAAATTTTAAGCCGATTTGATCTAGACTAAAAGGGGATAGTACCAACTTAGGTAACTTAAATTCAAATTCAAATTGTCCAGTCTAAGGCGACAGCGCGCATTATTCAAGCTGATCTGATCTAGATTACGTGGGGTTAATACCGGGTGCAGAAATGACATATGTGATGGAGGTTAAGTGTGATTGGTTGGGTTTAGGGTTAGGGGAAGAGTTAGAGTCACAATTGCTTCTTGGGCAGCTTTGCTGAGTGTGATTGGTTGGGTTTAGGGTCAGGGGAAGAGTTAGAGTTGCAATTGTTTTTTGAGCAGCTTTGCCAAACTTAGATGAGATTTTATTGCACAGAGGTGATTGAGCAAGCTTACAGGACTTTAGCAACAATGAGGTTTAGCAGCTTCACCCAGCGTCATGAGCCACAACAGAGCCACAAACTAGAAAAACCATCATGGCACCCTGGAGGATGCCATAATAAGGTCTTAGAACAGTAGATAGCACCTAGATGAAACAACACAGTTGACCTGTGAAACATTTATGGCAACAAAACCGCCTTTTTTCTTTGCTGGCAAAAAGCCAACTGCTGTCCTCCTCAGAATGATTGGAGAAAATGCGAAGACACATTCACTATGGGCGACAGAACTGTAGTACTTGATTGACTTCCTTCCAACATTTGGTGTTGCAAATAATGGAAGTGAAGTACTTGATTGTCTTCTTTCCAACATTTTTGAGTACTTCACTTCCATCATTTGCAACACCAAATTTTGGAAAGATGGAAAGAAGACAATCCAGCAAAATTTGGTGTTGCAAATGATGGAAGTGTAGTACTCCAACCATCTTCCTTCCAAAATTGAGTACTACACTTTCTTATTTCCAAAATTTGGTGTTGCAAATAATGGAAGTGAAGTACTCCAATTGTCCATAGATAGACAGGTGAGTGAAATGTCATGATATTGATGTAGATTGTTACAAGCAAGGTGATATATTGGTAACCAGTATGCAGGTAAGGCAAAGCTTAGAGGGGAGTCTAGTGGAATAAGACTAAGGTTGGCAAAGTTGCTCAGGAAGCCATTGCATACATTACCTGATTACATTCAACCTCACCCTTGCTAAAATCCTGTCTAATGTTGGCAAAGCTGCTCAAGAAGCCATTGCATACATAACCTCACCAGTGACATGACTGATTTGCATCAACAAGCAGTGGGTGGTCACGTGACTTTTTCACAGGAGCAAGAAATGCCCTATCATTTCATTTTGGCAGCATTTATTAAGTCAGCAGATTACAAATTAAAGTATACACAAAGTTAAGCAAGAGGAGTAATGCGCGAAAATGTTAAGTAATGAACTTTGAAAGACTACACTAGCTAATACAAGACTGCAGCAGAGGGGCCCTCCCTGCCTTGGTCTTGTACAGCAAACTACAAGAAAGAAATTGAATATATATATATATATAATAGTGGAAGCCGTCTGTGGACACTGGGTCAGCACCTGTGATATGAAAATAAAATAACATACCTTGTGAATAACTACCGCGATAAAAAAAATAACTGTGAACCACAGTCAGAATGCATTTATAGAAAATAAAATAACATACCTTGTGAATAACTCTACCATGATAAAAAAACATAACTGTGAACCACAGTCAGAATGTGTTCATAGAGTAAAGCAAAAAATACCTTGATAAATATTAGGCGCACCGGCGTGCACACTGTATCACCCCAAGCCCCCAGTGAATGAAGAAGGGTGAATAGGCACACCAGCGTACACACTATATCACCCCCCAAGCCCTCAGAAAACCAAGTGTTGGAGGACAAAGAGGCTAGGTGTGCCGGTGCAAGCACTAGACCTCCAAGCCCCCAGTAGAGTGTACCTGTTACAATCGTATGTGCCCCTATTCATTTTCTTACTTCATTTACCATGTATATTACGTAACATGACTCTGACTCACATGCTCAACGCATCTGTACTATAGTTGCCTTCCTCCTTTGGATACGCACTTACGTTCTCACACTTCTCTTGGTCTGTGCACACATATTGGCCTATTTAAGCACAGTGTACTTGTAGTAGATTCGCTACTTTAATCTTACTGGGTTTTACCTGGAATCTCCTTCGCTTAGGTCTCCAACCTAAGTCGTCTTGAATCGTCTCTAAGTCTAAGCACTCCTTAGTCTTAGTCTCTATTCTCGCGGATACCTCTTAGACTTGTCTTTGAGGCTGAACCCTTGATCGTACTCGGAACGCGTTCCTTGTACTTTCACCTTGTTCTCTTTTGAACATTGTAAGAACTCCCAGCAGACCGCCTGTGTCTTCTCACTGTCGCTGGTGACGCCACCCCAGTTCGTAACAGTACCTAAAAAATTGATAAAACATTGTCAGTGTAAGACCGCTGAAGTGAGTACTCACCTTATAAGAAATGCAACCTGTAAGGGAAGAAGACAAGTGTTCAGTAAATATTTGAATAACAAAGGAAATATACTTAAGATGGGAGGTACTCAAGCGCCATTAGCCACTTACACAGCTGCAGCCTGTGTAAGTGGCTATTGGGATGAGCTGGTGACGTGGAGTAAGAGAAAGTGAAGCATGAGAAAGTATTGTGACACACTATATGCCACAACTTATTTGCAGTTGTTTACCCGGACAATGCCAGTGGACTTGTTGAATATTCCAACTGTAGGATGTGCGTGCCATTGTTGAAATCATGTGATGTTGTGGACATCCAGCATTGACTGAAAGTAAACAAGTCCACAACATCACATGATTTCAACAATGGCACGCACATCCACAAAATCAACAATGACATGTGGATCAACAATGTCACGTGATTTGTCATTGTGGACGCATTTGTCATTGTTGATTTTCGGTCAATGCTGGATGTCCACAAAGTCACATGACTTTGGTTCAATTCGGCCAGTACAGCTTCTGCATCTTGCAGACTCGCACCTTCCCTTTCCTACCCTTTTAGCCTTACCCCTTCTACTTTTATCTATGGCTAAGAATACAGCAAAGAAGCGTGCAGCCGGTGGAACTGCTAAAAGGGTAAGCAGCCCCCTTAGATCACCTGTCCCAGCACATCCTGGAGTTGAAGGAGAAGTTGAGGTGACGTGGCTAGATGTTCACAGCCAGGTAAGTGCCTTCTTGACATGTCTGCTGTTGCTAACATTTTCAATTTAATCTAGTGGTGTCTCATTTGCCATGATGGCGCTGAGGGGGATGTTGTGCTCTATGAGTGCAGCAGCTGCCCTCGTGTCATGTGCAGCAGGTGCATTGAGGTCCCAGCTAACTCTCATGACATTGCTGGTCACCCTGACGTCCTGTTCTGGTGTCTCAGTTGTCACACTCGGCACACCAAGAAGGTGCCTGCGCCTTACCATGTAAGTCTTTTGTTTTTATTTATTTTAACTGCATTAACTACTGACTACAGGGTTTTTACTCTGGTACTGTGCCGCCTAAAGGAGGAAAGCCTGCCCTCCCCGGCTTCCTCTGTATAAATGGCATGTTTGAGACAGTGTGTTGGCTGCTGTGCCTATTGCTGTCATCTATTTTATCTTGGGTGGCAGCAATGAGATTGTCACACTGGTACCTTTCCTGTCCCACTACCTGTCCCACTACTTCCCAAATGGCAGTGTAACAAACATATTGGCGCTGGGCTTAAAACCCTATCTTTTGACACTTGTCTCACATCTATAGGAGTTACCACTTGTCCATGGCCATCTTACCCCCTTTAGCACTTCCGGCGGCATCTCATGCTTACCACACACTGTACCGACTGCTGCACCTCATTCCACATACCGATGTCCTCCCATGTCCTTGCTGCATCTGCATAGCTCCATTTGGTGCATTGTTTGTTTTATGTTCGTTATCACTGATTCCACAGCAAGCCTTATTACATGTTGCCTCGTGCCGCAGTGCCTCACGCTATGTTTACATATGGCAGTTACTATACTTGAGCGCTACTGATCTTGCCTAGAACATTCCGAGTACACACAATTTAGGATATAAGCACCGCGTACCCTGCATGATACAGTACCTGATTTTACCCCATTGCACATACTATAGGTCAGGATTATTGTCTAGCTCTGGATCTACCCAGTAGTAGACTTAGTCTTTAAAGTTCCTTATCGCTCGTTAATCAATCACACTCATTCTCTGTTACTGCTGGCATACCGCTGGACTTTTGATTGCTATTTTGACTGAACTTCTCATGCACCGCTACTTTACCGCTGAAAGTACCGTGGCCTTCTTTACTTTTTCTTCGCACTGCTTGCAACCTTACCGCTACCGCTGATATCACTGCTCGTCACTGCTCGCTCGACGTTACTGTTTCAAGTATTATCTCGACCAAGGTAGCTCCGCTACATATGACGCTAGTTCCAGCAGCA
Organism: Suillus spraguei; assembly: GCA_016800925.1. NCBI lineage: Eukaryota > Fungi > Basidiomycota > Agaricomycetes > Boletales > Suillaceae > Suillus > Suillus spraguei. The sequence goes on along the minus strand of JABCPU010000050.1, from coordinate 232,988 downwards.
TCATCGCTGACCGTGGCAACTTACTGCTGACTATGATGCTACATTCGCACATTGGTTTGACTTGAACTTGACCATACTAACAGGCATCCCCCTTTAGGGTCAAACACTCTTGTTTTGCAAGTGAAGCAGAGTAGACAGAGTGCAAAACCACACATACTAACTTAGGAGGTAGTTTATCTACAGCCCAGGTTAGGCTGTATCTTTACAGCAGCTACTTCTACCTCGAGGTCCCTTTTGACGTCACGACACACAGGACGATTTGTCCTTACACCTGCGCCCAGGAAGCTCATGTCACTTGCATCAAGTATTATCTCGCCCATAATGGACGTGTTGTCTTCTTAGATAGATGATCTATAGATAAACACCTATAAAACCAGATATCTCCATGGTCAGTGATTCAGACAAATACCAATGACTGATAACGTGGCTGTACATGGGTGGCTGTTTATGTTCCCCAGGCTACAGTCAGCAAATGAGTCACTTCTGTGAGATCAGCAAACTCTTGGACAATGACAAAGATTCTTGAAACAACTAAACTTCAAAGAAAAACACAGAAGTCGAACAAACTAAGAAACAGAAGTAACTGGCCGAATTACTCTCTCCAATTGAATGCAGGTGTTTTGCAACAATTGTGCTACCGAAATTTGTGGGAAGTTACAATCACCTTCTCAGACAAGCAGGTAGAATCCCCGGTCAAGACTGATCACTACTTCAGAGATCTCTAGCTTACTATTGAACCTGCTGCCAAGGAACTCACTATGAGTATTAAGCAGATAACAGGAATGGATGTCCTTGGATTTCAATACCAAGCCCCCTTTCAATAACTAGAGTCTATCAGTCAGTGAAGACCTTAACTCAGTATTGCTACTCAGATGTGCAAGATAGAGTGTTGCTATCAACTTCTGAAGTCTCTCCCACTAAGCTACTCTGGCCTTAGATGGACTAAAGAGACAACACAAATATCAGAAACACAAGGACACTTAGCACCAACAAACTTTGAAAGAGAGAGAGAGACCAGTAATCAAAAAAAAAAAAAGAGAGAAAGATTCAAAAGAAACAGAAGCAAGGAAACAGACAAAGAGAAAGAAAAATGGAGAGAAAGATGATGAAAGAAACTAGAATGAATTTGTCAAAGAAAAAAAAATTGTTGTCTTGCTGGTTGTCAGACACAGTGAGCTCAAGGTAGTGCTGTCTCACAGTGTAGACTTCCAATCTTACTGTTCTTGACAATGTTCTTGACAGTGTGCTGATAGAGCTGCTCACACTTCACTCTCAATTATATTTCTGAGGGGGGAGAAATCTCTTTTTATTGACAAAAAGGTGGGTCTTATATAGACAAAATGAATGGCTATGCTACTGTTTTCCCACATTTTGTAGGGGTGCTAACCTACCCTATTTATTGAATGTTGTCATAGTTGATTTGTAATATGCTCAAGGGTGTGAGAAGAGTCATGTGGGATATTGATGGCTATGCATAAATTTGAGATCAGGTGACTATTAGTGGCTATCCTAGGAGGAATATCAATTATGTAATATTTGAAGCATAAATTTGCACTTTTTGTAGATTCATAGAAATGACGCAAGTGAATCATAGTGGGTTTCATGGGTTTCTCTGCAGGGTAACTCTATGTAATTATTTTTCTGGGGTCACCTGACATCTGTGGGAATCTTATGAAGTAGTTTCTGTAGCCAAACATACATAAACACACCCATGATATATGAATTAGAAATAATAAGCAAACTTTTACAAGCAAAAAGAAACTTTTGATTCTGCATCATGGATTGATTTCTGAATAGAGGAACACTAAGCTATTATAGTCCTGGTACTATTTGTCAGCTGCAGTAGTGCTTAGTCAGCCATGCACCAGACCAGTTTGGTGTGTGTCAGCATCTTCGCGTTTTTCTCAGATTATTCTGAGGAAGACAGTGGTTGGCTTTTCATGGGGAAAGAAAAAGGCAGTTTTGTCACCATGAGTGTTTCACAGGTAATGTGTGTTTATCTATTTTTATTTATTTGCTAATGTACTATCTAGGTGCTATCTACAGTTCTAGGTCCTTATTCTGGCATCCTCCAGGGCACCATGATGGTCTTTCTAGTGTGTGGCTCCGTTGTTGCTCATGATGACTCCTTCGGCGAGCTCCAACAAACCATTATCCAGTACAACATCGTGTCGGCCATCATCTTTTCCACTACTCAATTCCAACCTCTTGTCGCCACGAATTTCTTGCTGGTGTTAGTGGAGCAGGTGATTGTGGAGCAACTGGATATCAGTAAGGTGTTCCCTGGTCTTCTCGCCCTCTCCAGTTGCCTTGGGCAACACACCAAGGTGATTTTGATGATCAGGGAAGATACTCATGGTGTGCACAACCTCCTCGTCACCCAGTTCGTGCGTGCACATACCCAAACTCAGCCATGGGGTATTTTGGTCTCTGGATAGTGCCCTCTTTGCGGTTTGACTATCAGTTGGTCGAGGAAGGTCGCAGTGTGGGCAGGGGATGAGTCTTGGAACCTGATGGTCAAGATCAGGTTCCTGTTTCTAGGTACCTTTATGCCTGCACTTATCCTGAAGGTGGTAAGGCGCAGAACAAACCTTCCTACAAGTTCCACATTGACAAACCGCCTGGTTTTGTTGTCAATGCTGCTATGACAAAGTCATCTAATTGGTTCCAGTCCCCCTCTACTACTTTTCCGCCTTCTCTTATGTCTTTGCCTGCTTCATGTGGACCTTCTGACACCAAAGGCAAGCGTCCTAGAAGTAGGGATGGAGAAGTGTTGACTAAGAGGATTCATATTTGATCTGTGTCACAACTACTGAGTTTCATACATATATGTTTTGCAATGAATTGGTTTGATTTGGTGTCCTCATGGTCATTTTTGAGTTTAAAATCACTCTAATCCAGAGTGGATTTTGTGGCTGCATCGCAGAAAAACATGTCAAACTATTGTGAGAACAGTGCAGGATAATATCAGTGCCCAAAACAACTCAAAGGATGAACCGGTTGAGCTGCCAAAGGCATTGAAAAGGTGTGATTTATTTTTCATATATTTAACTAGATTTACAGTATTTCAAAGGTCATCAGGGGTTACTACCACCAATTCTTAACCAACAAAGATGACATATGGGCAGAAGAAGAATTTTTGAGAGATGAGCCAGATAATCTGTCCCCTGAGGAGAGGGAGGCAGCAGCCCGTCCTAAGGATGCAGCCTTCTACAAGAAGGAAATTAGTGACTGGGATGTTGTGCAGAAGCTTTTTAAGCAGGAGATGGACCAGTACAATAAGGATGAGCAAGAGAAGCTAGGGGTAAATAATGAAATCAAGTATAGAACTGTTATGAACTGGGGTGGCGTCACCAGCGACAGTGAAGAGACACAGACGGTCTGCTGGGAATTTCTACAATGCCCAGAAGAGGACAAGGTGAAAATACAAGGAACGTGTTCCGAGTACTATCAAGGGTTCAGCCTCAAAGACAAGTCTAAGAGGTTCTACGAGAATAGAGACTAAGGCTAAGGAGTGCTTAGACTTAGAGACGATTCAAGACGACTTAGGTTGGAGACCTAAGCGAAGGATGTTCCAGGTAAAACCCAGTAAGATTAAAGTAAAGTATACAAGCGTAATACAATGTGCTTAAATAAGCCAATATGTGCGCACAGACCAAGAAAGACATGAGAATGTAAGTGCGTATCCAAAGAAGGAAGGCAACTATAGTACAGATGTGTTGAGCATGTGAGTCAGAGTCACATTATGTAATATACAAGTAAAGGAGACAAAGAGAAAATGAATAGGGGCACATACGACTGTAACAAGAACTTGCCATGCTAGAGATTGGTGCAAAAGCATGACCCCTGCACAACAAAAGGAGGTTGAGGATGCATGGGAAAAGTGGAATAGGGAAGGCGCTCCTCCAGAATCACAAGCAATGTGAGTATTTAATTGACTATTCAAGTTCTCCTATCAACTACTTTGGCAGGTATTGAAAGAGGCACCTCAAAAAATACCTCAATGACTTTACCAAAAAGTGACTTGCATGCTGTTGAAGGCAAGGTGCCCAAGTTCTTGCAGATAGCTGAGTCTGCCAAAGTCAGTGGCTTTTTGTCAGGGATGCGAGTCACCCTAGGTCTTGGGTTGCTGCTCAGGGAGTGTAAATGAGCCATCGAGTATGAGAAAGATGATGTTGCCCTTGAAACCCTGCCTTACATTGGCTCATCTTTGTTGGACATCAAGATCCTCGACCTGGTTGTAGATGCAGTTAACAAGGTCAGAAGTGGGGTTAAGCATCTGCTGAAGGCAAAGCGTGTTGGACAGAAAAGTGCTATCATTGACAACATTGTGGTTGGAGAAGGTAGTGAAGCTGTTGATCATATGGACACCACTGCAGACAGAAAAGAGGGAGGGAACGAGGAGATGCTGAGGCAGAAGCTGGCAGACAAGTTGAAGAAAAGGAAGAGCTGAATCACAGGCACGAGGAATTGAAGCAGCAGGTGGAGGCAAAGGAGCTTCATTTGAATGAGGCACAGGAGGAAAACAGTCATCTGGAAAAAGAGAGGGAGGAGAATGAGAAGCGAGTAGCAGAGGTAGAGAAAGAGAAAGACAAGGACAAGGAGGAGGAGGTGATGAAAGGGAAGAAAAGAACCAAGTCCAGTGGATCTCGTAAACCATCCAAGAAGGTCAGTAGTGATGTCCATCGATCTTCTAGAGCTAGACTCCCCTCTAAGAAAGCCATGAAGCTTTAATGTATCTTTGTCTTACTTAATCTTTGCCTTACTCATGTACCGGTTACCAATACATCACCTTGCTTGTAACAATCTGCTCAATATCATTGCTCACCTGTCTATCTATGGGCCTGTGAGTATGCTGGCCAGTACAGGTTGTACGGGCCTGGCCAATCAGAATCTACTGGCATGTCACATATTGCTTATATACTGGCCAGTACTGGTCCTATGGGTCTGGCAGATCTGATTCTATAGGCATGTCCTATATTGTACACATACTGGCCAGTCACATTCTATGGGCATGTACCATAGTACTTATATACTGGCCAGTACCAGTCATACAGGCCTGGCCGGTCACATTCTACGGGCAAGTCCCATATGACTTACCTACTGGCCAGTACCGGTCCTACAGGTCTGGTCAGTCACATTGTATTACTTACATTACTGGCCTTAACTAGTCCTACAGGGCTGGCCGATCACAATCTACAGGTGTGTGCCATATTATTCACCTACTGGCCAGTACTGGTCCTATGGGGCTGGCTGATCTCATTATATGGGCATGTCCCATATCACTTGCATACTGGCCAGTACTGGTCAAACAAGACTGGCCAGTCACATTCTATGGGCATGTCCCATATTACTCACATACTGGCCAGTACCGGTCCTACGTGTCTGGCAGATCAATATATATGAGATCATGGGCCTGGATCTGTTACTTGGATCCTGGCCAGTACATCATCTACAGGCCTGGCTGGTCACAATCTATGCCTCAGGTACTGGCCAGTACTAGTTCTATGTGGCTGGCCAAAGACTATGGGCCTGGGACCTGTATTTGGATCCTGGCCAGTACATGCTCTACAGGCCTGGCTGGTCACAATCTATGGACATCTCCTATATTACTTAGGTACTGGCCAGTACTGGTTCTATGTGGCTGGCCGGTCACCCTGCCACCCCCATCTCATAGCTTATTGATCATTACTGTACATACAATGTGCTTCAGCCAGAATGGCCCTACAGGCTGGCCAGTACAGCACCTACATGAATTTAGTACAGTTGGCCAGCCTCCAGCCACACACATTGTACGGCCATTTGGCACATCCGGTGTAAAGATACAATCTAACCTGGGCTGTAGATAAACTACCTCCTAAGTTAGTATGAGAGTCTTGTGCTCCGTCTAGTCTGCTTCACTTGCAAAGCAAGAACGTTCGACCCTAAAGGGGGATGCCTATTAGTATGGTCAAGTTCGAGTCTAACTTATGTGCGAAAGAAGCGCCGTGGTCTGCAGTAAGTTGCTGTGGTCAGCAATGATGCCACCGGAACTAGTGTCATGTATAGCAGTGCTACCGTGGTCGAGATATAGTCAGTAACAGTTGCATCGAGTGAGCAGTGTCAAGCGATGAAATCAGCGGTAGCGGTAAGGTTGCAAGCGGTGCAAAGAAACAGTAAGGAAAGCCACAGTACTTTCAGTGGTAAAGTAGCGGTGTGTTAAGACCATACTCAAAGGGAGAGAGATCCGAAGGGCTTTGGCCTCAGTTCGTGCACTGTGCCCCTTTCCCAAGTAATGCCCCTAATTTCAGGGAGAAGGTATACGTCCAAAGATCCAGAAGGAGTTGCGTGACGGATCCGGATGTCCGAAGGTATCAGATATGATACGTCCAAAGGTTATCCGGAGCGTAGGGATGGAAAGAGGATTAAGACTAGCTTCGGAACGAGTTCCTAACTAGAAGCTAACAGAGATAGACTATCTGAAGATAGAGTTGGAGATATAGACTATTGGAATCAATCCCCAAGTCTCAGAAGATGACTTAGAGCAGGAAGTGACTCAAGTCCGGAGGAAGCAGAATGAGCAGAATCTAAGATGATATTCGAACTAAGGTTCTACGGAGATCTACAAGTGGTTTATATACTGTAAGTATCTAATATGAATAATCAACAAGTCCGGGACCGAGGGCTATGTACAAAGTGTAACGGAAGTCTATTAGTTAATGCACAGCGGGTCAGTAAGCATGAATCGGAAATGAACACAGGTAACGGATCAGTGACACAGGACAGAAATATACACAGCTGGAATACCGGAAACAGGAGGAATGACGAAAGGAGATAGACGCAGATATACACAAGGGAGTTAAGGTGCAAGAAGTGGGCACATTTGGATGGGTGATCTGGACAGGATCTGTGGACCAGATGGAAATGGAATCGATCGGATCTAATCGGATATGGTCGGATCTGGGATTAGAAGTATGGTATATGACACGGTGCATGAGAAGTTCAGTTAAAATAACAGTTAAAAGTCCAGCAGTAATGGAGAACGAGCGTGATAGATTAACGAGCGATAAGGAAACTTTAAAGACTAAGTCCACTACTGGGTAGATCCAGAGCTAGACAATAATCCTGACCTATAGTACGTGCAATGGTGTAAAATCAGGTACTTGTATCGTGTGGGGTACGCGGTGCTTATATCCTAAATCATATGTACTCAGAATACTCTAGGCGAGATCAGTAGCACTGGAGTATAGTAACTGCCATAAGTAAACATAGCGCGAGGTGCTGCGGCACGAGGCAACATGTAATAAGGCTTGCCATGGAATCAGTGATAACGAACATAAAACAAACGACACACCAAATGGAGCTATGTGGATGCGGCAAGGACATGGAAGGACATCGGTACATGGAATGTGGTGCAGCAGTTGGTATGGTGTGCAGTAAACGTGGGATGCCACCGGTAATGCTAAAGGGGTAAGACGGCCATGGACGAGTGGTAACTCCTATAGATGTGAGACGAGTGTCAAAAGATGGGGTTTTAAGCCCAGCGCCAATATGTTCGTTACACCGGGGTACAGGTTCTATGTAGGGTCTTGACTGAATGGTCTGGGCAGTGGTTCTAATTTGAAAAAATGGCGATGGGTGATGGCTTTGAAGATCTGAGGAGGGTTTGTTCAGTAGGACGTAGCAACAGGTCAGAGAAGAGGAAGTTACCAAGCATCCAAATGCCCATATGTCCACCTTTTCATTGCATGGTGATCCTATGATGATTTCAGGCACACAAAGATCAGGCACTGTGATCTCATCAGTGATGTTGGCAGAAATAGGCTGGGCTGCGGGAACAGCTCAGATAAATGAAACATCAGTGCATTGATGGACTTGCCGCTGCCAAAGTCTCCAACTACAAATGTTCTTTTCATGGCCTCCTCTAGAGTAGGTAATGGGAGTGGCTGTGAAACCGTGGCCTGCATTACCCCATCAAGAGATTCTTCTGGAGGGTGTCAGCGGGATTGGTCTGACTCGAGTAACTGATCAAAGTCAGTGGTAGACATGCCGGTGTCAAAGAAGACATTGTCAAACTTTATATCAGTATGGATTATACCACGGCTGTGTACATGGGCAATTCCACATAGCATGTGCAGAAGGGTGCATTTAGCAAGGGGGAGGGGGAAGATCTTGATCTCGCCACAAGTTTGATCCAGACTGCCTGCAGTTCCACCTAGGACCCACGAAACAAAGCAGAGGTGTTGCCCTGCACTGCCTTTTCCAGGGATTATGAAATCAGAGAAGAGTTGAAGACAGTGTGGGTTGGGTGGGGATGAAACATGATTGAGGATTACTTGCTCCATCAGGAAATTCACACATTCCTTAACATGCTTAATCAGCTTAACTCACTTATCTCAAAACTTGTTTGCTCTCTCTCACATCATTCACCTGGCATATCTTATATTTTTTGAGTGCGAAATACAATAAAACATGTATATTAATATATCTCAACTTTTTTTTTCTGAATTCATTCACATTGAAATTTTGGACAAGTAGATTCAATTTCACCAAGGCAGTTAAGTGTAAATAAGTCCGCATAAGGGCACGTCAAGGAATGTGTGAATTTCCTGATGTCTGGATAGCGGCCTTGTCGAAACAGATCATTTACTTTGCCAATGAGAATCTTGATAGTGACATGAGTTGTTTCATATTCAGAGTGGTCAAGAAAACCAACATTGCATACACTGTATCACGGGCAAGCCAAGTGCTTGAAGTTGTGCCCCACCCGAGTTTTCTGCAAATGATGTAGCGGCTGTTGGGGCCAATTGCTTCGTTGAACTCGAGTTGTGGCCAACCAAAACCATCCTGAGCTGGCAACCCGAGCGGCTCCTCGATGAATGTATGAGAGCCTACACGAAATTTCATTTTTCCATCAGCATCAATGGTACGGGAGACATCTAATCGGACATGATTAGGGCTTGTGGAGACAACTCCCCTCGTCCTAGGCCGAGAAACTTGAATCAAGTTCAAAAGTCGATTACACAAGTCTACTAATGGGTCCATGTACCTGTAAGGTCTATGTTAGCGCTATCATCAAGGTGGAGGCGGACCAAAAATCCATAAGATGGCATCTGCATGTCGGGTAAAATCCACCCATCGAGCAGTGAGCACAAATGAACATAAGTGAAAAAAAGAACTAGTTGTAGCCTTTAAAGCACTATGGGCCCGGGGATGTTACATTCCGAATCATGTGAATAGTAAATACAAGAACGATGTAAAGAAATTATCGATGCGCGATAACAAGACATATCCGGTACATAAAATTGAGATTGTCAGACGCGTGACCTTGGGTCTTCAATGAGATGATGTTCCTGTGTGCACAGGTCAGGCGTTTCAACGTAATAATCATTGAAAGTCAGCATACCTTTCCAATTTTCTGCCCTTCGGATAAAACGATGAGGCAAGACTGTAGACCCTTCAAACACCACTGCCGTTCGAGCCAAGCGAGGAGATACCGATTCCAGAATGACTTGAATATATGCTCAAGCATGTCATTCCATGGAGTAGGAGCTCGCGAGAGATGGACGGCCCAATTTTGGCATGCATACTTAAGAGCGTCGGAAGTCGATTGACTTCGATCACGTGCTTCGGTTGCGAAAATCGTGAACGCGGTCATAGCATGGATGACCTCGATGTCTGGACAATCTTGTATGGATGTAGAGGTAGAATGATCCTGGGGCCTTAACGCCAGGAACGCCGGAAACATCAAGAAATCCGGTAAGCTCTTAAACTCTTCGATTGCTTAAAAAGCTGGCGGTAAATGCAGTCCTGAAAGATTTGCGCACATGCTGACTGTTTCCAATGTGTTCGAGAAGTCTTCCATGATCACCCAGACAGACGCTGCAGGGGTCAACTGCCATGCTTGTCCATGGGATGTCTTAAGCCACCCTCGTCCGCTCTGGGTCTGTAGCCCACTCTCTCCCGTAAAAGGTGTGTAGCCATGCATTCCCGATCGGAGTCTGCGTTTCGCGCTGCCACTCTGTCCCACCCTGTGTTCGCAGCCATTCCTTCCCGTCATGTGTCTCCACCCACTCCTTCCTACCTTGCGTCTCCAGCTCTCGCTCTGAGTTTCCAACGAATCGCGTACACTGTTGATCCCAACGGATGCTTGTTTCCCCCTGACCATCCGTCGGACCTGAGTCTGCAACCATTTTTGCCCCCTCTGGCTCTGCAGCCATTGTCGTCCGCTCTCCAAATCTAGCCAATGTCTCCCGCTCTCAGCATTCAACCACTTTTGCCCACTCTCACTGTTCAGTAGTTGTTGGCTGCTTTCGGTGCTCAGCCACGTTCGTCCGCTCTGGGTGTCCAGCCATCATCGCCCGCCCTGGGTGTCCAGCCATCGTCGCCCGCTCTGGGTGTCCAGCCATCGTCGCCCGCTCTGGGTGTCCAACCATTGTCGCCCGCTCTGGGTGTTCAGCCATTGTCGCCCACTCTCGGCGTTCAGCCACTCTCGCCCGCTCTTGGTGTTCGGCCACTTTTTCCCGCCCTGGACGTCCAGCCACTCTCGCTGTTCAGCCACCTTTCCCCGCTCTTAGTGCTCAGCCACCCTCAGCCACTTTCCCCCACTCTCGATGTTCAGCCACTTTGACCCGCTCTCGGCGTTCAGCCATTGTCGTCCGCTCTCGGTGTTCAGCCACTTTCCCCCGCCCTCGGTGTTCAGCCACTTTTTCCCGCTCTTGGTGCTCAGAAAAAGCTGCTTTCTCCAGGTGTCCAGCCACCCTCGCCCGCCCTGGGTGTCCAGTTGTTGCCCGTTCTTGGCGTTCAGCCATTGTCGCCCGCTCTCGGAGTTCAGCGATACTTGCACCCTCCCGATGTTCAGCCACTCTTGCCCGCTCTCGGTGTCCAGCCACTCTCGCCGCTGTTGGTGTCCAGCCATAGTTTCCCCCCCCAGGTGCCTAGCCACCTGATCCCGTTCTCGGTGTCCAGCCATAGTTCCCTCCTCCGGGTGCCTAGCCACCTGTTCCCGTTCTCGGTGTCCAGCCATAGTTTCCCCCTCCAGGTGCCCAGCCATTGTCGCCCGCTCTCGGTGTCCAGCCACCCCCGCCCGTTCTTGGTGTCCAGCCACTCTCGCCCGTTCTCGGTGTCCAGCCACTCTTGTCCGTTCTTGGTGTCCAGCCACTTTCGCCCACTCTGGGTGTCCAGCCATTCTCGTCCATTTCTCTTCAACCGCTCTTGCCCACTTTGCCCTAGCCACTCTCGCCCAGGCATGGTCTGCAGCCATTTTTGGCCACCCGCTGTCTGCAACCACTCTCGTCCTCTCTGGGTCTCCAGCCATTCTCGACCACTCTGGGTCTGTTGCAGCCACACTTGTCCAGTCAAGGTCCGAAGCCACTCTTCCCCGCGTCGGCTCTGCAACCACTCTCCCCCGGTCTGAGTCTGCAACCATCCTCGCCCGTTCGGGGTCTCCAGCCAACCTTGCCCACTGATCTTCTCCAGCCAGTCTTGCCCGTTCCAAGTCTCCAATGGCATTTTTTCGCCAGGATCGCCAGCAACTTGCTGCCGTCTCTTTGAGTCCACAACTACCCTGGCCCACTCTGCAGCCAGCCTCGCCCCCTCTCTGTTTGCAACCGAATGTCCCCCGCGTGGGACTGCAGCCAATGCCCCCCATCCCGGGTCTGCAGCCAATTTTCTCCTTCCGGAGTATCCAGATAGTTTTCCCCACCTTGGGTCTGAAGCCATGTACGCCCGTCTAAGGTCTCCAGCCAGGACCGCAAACCAGACCCACGAGCTCCCCAAAGCCACAACAGACCCGTAAGAACACGCACCGGATCTGGTGGCTCAACGACGAAGGATAATGATTGTTGTAAGCTCTTGGGGTCATAGGATTGCATATCTTGATTGTGCTCCTTCAATGCTGAGAGTGCATCCCTGAGAGCAGTGCGTTCTGGAATGTCTTGGATCATCAAGCGGAAAGAGGAATGAGCGAGGAGGGAATGCGGTGCTGTGACTTGTAATCCAAGGAGGCTGCAGTTCGAGAAGTTTGAAACATAGTCCCGAATGGATGAGTGGTGGATATTCACGTGCTGGCTGCTGTCCGCGGGAATATCCATGAAAGAGCGTAGCTGTACTAGTGCGGTCGCAACATCCCTGCCTTCACCAGGACAAGGAGTTTCGAAATCTGTGAGATCGGCAGAGGGTCTGCAAGGGCAGCAACAACGGACAAGTGCTGGTATGCCCGGCTGGGATCCGAACAGGTGGCGAGTATGCAGTTGTACAACTTGTACACTTCCGTTCCAGGTAGTAGTTTATGGTTAGCTCGAGCATCAGCTCAAGGCGATCTCGGGGGTCATTGTATCCGTCATCGACAAACTTCATCATTGTGAACGCCACGATGAAACGTCTGCCAGCTCGGTTCGCCAGCCGCATAAGTTTATCTGCACTGGGCTGCGGAAATCAAGATGGCGACTTTGCAATTCTGTGAAGGAATGCCGCAAGAGATGTAGATGTCATTGTCGACATCTTCGCCGTCTAACGAAATCGAGCCAGCAACGCTCTTCCCAGAAGTGTTCACCGGTATCTCGTACACCAGTGTGCGCATCTCTTCTGTTTGAATGGCTTTGCGGATATGCTCTTCTAAGCGACTCGTGAGCAGAATATGGAACACGGGAAGATCAGGATCACAAAGTGCTTGGCCGAGGAGGGAGATGAGATCAGCGATGGTTCAGGCTTGCATTCATCGAGGGCGTCGACAACAAACACTGGAGGTAGACACTCGTGCAGCCTGGATTCCAAGTGCCAGAGAGGTTGGCGAAATAACGCCTTCATCTGGTCACGAAGAGACTTGCTGGGGTCTAGTACGGCAGGATTTTCGCGGATAGCTCTATACACGTCGTTCTTGACGCTGGGAAAATTGCTCGCGAGCTGGTAAGCGAGGGTAGCAAAGAAATGACCGGTCGTGCTGCGTTTCATATGAGTGCGCGAGAAAAAGAACGTCTCCGCAAGCCTTGTTTCGATGTTCGTTTCCTCTGTCACTGTCAGAGCTTTCATTCTTTCTGCAACAGTGAATGCAACAGCAGACTTTCCGACGCCCGCCGTTCCATGCAGCCAAATGAGCCGACTCTTCTTTCGGTTATCTATAATTCATAGATGTATTTGAGAAGGTCCACCCGGGTCCCTCTCAAACATTTCGGATGGGGCTGGCATTCAGGGAGTCATATTCGGCGCCAGGACAGTAACCTGGGACAGCTTCTCCCAAGTTCCTTCAGCCATTACTACGCCAAAACTGTCAGTCAGGTCAGAGAGTGAGAGAGGTGATAAGCGAAGGAGATATTTACACTGATTTCAATCACTTATCAACAGAGGTGGATGATAGTAAAAGTGACACAGAATGCGAGTTAGAACAGGACAAGTTGGGAAAGCACTAGTCAAATTCAACAGTATGATTGACGATTATAATAGTGGTGACCATATTGGAGGGGACGACATACACAACGCTAATTGAACAACCAAAGTATGGTAAATTCATTGTAGCTAAAACGATAAGTGGTGAAACAAGATACCAGCGTTTAGAAAGGACGTTGAGAGAGTGAATGGACGATTGGTTGAATATTCAAAGCTCGGTGGATGGTGGTTTGCATAAAAGGACGAGTGGGCGCTTGTCCAGTGGCTGCAGGGTCCCAGCTGGAGGGCACGAGGTTGCTGTGCAGGTAGACTCTTGCAGTTGACAGAGTCCGACTAGCTATATAGCATAGCATATACATATATTCATCGCAACCTGACGGCAGGTTGCAAAGCTTATCTCCGCGGCAGCATTAGGATATTTAACCCCGACACCTATCAAGAACGACCGCCTCCTTGTGAGTGGATAACACAGCGTGTTTGTGAAATCTCAACACAAACCTCCAAGTGGGACTACCCCTCCAGCACAAACAGTATGTAAATTATGCAGCTGATGGAAGGGTGCAGGTGAAGATTGTCATGACAAAAATACATACGTGTAGCCTGTGTCAACTATTCTTCATGCGAGTGTAAATATCGTGCCTTTTATAATCTTACCGATATCCCCTTCACAGGTCGCAATTAGAAAGTCATCGACAGACGTATGTGATACGTTTCTTGAACCTTGTCAAGTGCTTGAGTTTCATATGCCATAGCAATGCGACGCGAAGTCCAGCTAGCGTTCAGAAGATTGCCTATTGATTATCACTAAAGCTTTTTTGATGTGACGTGCAAGTGTCCTATGTTCATGTACATCATCAATATTTTCTATTGTTTCTATTCTGACCTTTGTTCTCAGTCTTTTGCGTACCACCACCTCGCACCCCCTCCAATTGCGCTCCTCCTCCGTCTATGTTCACTCTTCCGCAACTCCCGATCCATCAGTGAAATAACTGAACTCTGGCAACGCCTAACGCAAATTCATCTTTTCTTGTCGCTGTCCTCGAATTGTTGAAGTCGCAGCAGTCCGATACAAATAGGTATATTTTCTTCTGGTGTATCTCCAATATCCGACATTCATCATTTATGTGCAAGGTTTGCTCAATGTCCCGAACATGACCATGACAAGGCGAAACGAACACAGCAGCGGAAAGGCCAGGTCAGGCATCGACATCGACATTGATATTGCAAACTCAATCTAGTGTTACTACTTCGACATCCGATCTCCACATAGCAGCGACCACTGGTACAGACGCAGACGGATACATATTGTCATTGGTTCTAGGTCACGATCTCTTTGTCAATGTATTTGGCTTATATTTATTGCATTTAGCATTTTTACAATATCCTATGTGTGACGAAACTTCGATGGCACTTACTTATTTTCTGCCCCTGAACACACATGCAATGACTTTATTAAGTACAGGGATACGTGGGCACTTTAGACCTTAACCAGGATCAACACCCTCGAACCATGGATCGTTGAACAGTTCAGCGCACTAGCCCTGTCAGCGGGATCCAGACACAAGTACCTCCGCATCAGAGTAGCCATGGGTACTACATCCTCCTCCCCTATGACATGGTAACATCTGATAGCCCTCTCGATCGGATGATGCCACGCTCATGTAGACTATCCTTGATAGGACTGACGACGCCGACCCACGTGCTAGGAGGATTTGGTCTTCAAAGTAAAAGGCCATCCGATAAGGTACCGCAACAAGCTCCAAGTTGCCATGCGGAAGGTTGAGGGCGTTTCAGGTCCTTCGACGATTGCACAATTTGCAGCGAATCATCCATTTTGCGATAAGCGGCAGCATTTCCATCTTTACCATTGGGATATCATACGAGAACTTGAATCTTGATTGCATGTTTCAGACTGGTCATACTTTTAGCATAAATGTCCTCTGGGTCTCAAAGGTGTGAATGGTAGATCACACTGTAACTTGAATTCCCGAGATAATGAAACTCATCGCATATCAGTAACAAGGCACACATAAGGACTCAAATCCAATTAGCTTCTGGACGTGCAAATCTCCACATGGTATTGGCAAAGCGCCAATTACCACAGCTGCATCTGAATCATTTGGCATTGCAGTGTTCATTTGTATATAAGCCAGGATGACCGCGACCGGTAGAAATTCCCAACATCTTGTCTTGACCGTCGATGCCACCATCATGGACACACATCATTGACACGCTTCGCCATGTAAGAACCATAGCACCAGCAAGTTGCAGCAACAAGGAGACTCCGGCATAGAGGGTGGTGGTGGTGGTGGGCCGGGAGGACCACGGCGTCGCATGGTCACCTGTACCACCTCCGTCATCATCCCTGTAGGTTAGTCTGTGTTCAGAAGAAAATAAATTTATTACTGATGTGATTAGGTGGACCTTCCTACGACACTTTATGCAGGAAACCAGCAGAGAACCAGGTAGTGAGGAACACCCTTACTATTTGCACCAATAACTGGTATCGAAGCCGGTTCGAGCCGTGGTAACGTGAGTGAAAATGGTTTGTCTCCGCATCAATGTTGATTATCACTACACTATATTAGGGGGGTTTCTATACCGATGGTCACAGCAAAATCGACCGATACGTCCATATAACGGTCATATGGCATGATCAAGACAACAACCGTATGTTTTTAGGAGTAAACCCGACTCCTGGCGGGACGTCACCCGCATTGCGGAGGACGTCCTTGACTTCCCAACTCGCCCAATATACAGTATGTTTTTACATTACATAATCTGTATTGTATGACATTAGTACCAAGCATATCGCTATAGACTTTCCGTTATGTACTTGGCTTCTTATCGGAAGTTCGTACTCAGCGTGTAGACTTGTATTCACGGAGTCTATTCTCGATCTTCGTGAATTCATATCTGTGCACCTTTGAATTCCGGTTGAATGTGAACGTCAATTTCTGCTGTCGCCGCTGTATATATGCTTTTTTTATGTAAAATGCGTATGGTCCACAGTGCTTATTTATGTAACTTCCCGTCTCTACTATCGTTTAGCGCAATTAAGTACCGGTTGTGAGTGACTCTATTAAATAACTAGTCACTCAATCTTAAACGTGTCTATAGACTCTTCAAAAGACTCTTGGCGTTAGATTGTTGCCGCACGTAACCTACGCATCTTACATAGTAGTTGTTGATAGTTAAAAATTAAAAGTGTTGATTCTTGAACGATTTTGTGTGGTCTTGTCAGTCTTGTTGTACCCTCACCATGAACTCGCATCGTCAACTTGTCCAGTATGGCGACCTAGAACAATCCAATGGTACCTGCAGCTCAGCAACCTCAGCTCCTCATTCACACCAATCGCCTCCATTTAAAAAACGCAAGAGATCAAACCAAAAGGCCAAACGCCCGAGAAAAACTGCTCACTGGGATGAACCAGTAGACAATCAAATGAACTACGATGACGTCAGTGCCCATGGTGAGGATGGCGAAATTGAAGAAGAGGAGGGACGGGAGCTCACACACGAAGAAATCTGGGATGATTCTGCGCTCATTGACGCCTGGCACTCGGCCACAGCAGAATACGAGGTACGTCCAGCAAGTGCTCTTACATCTGCCGCTCTTGACACCTTCGCAAGGCATTCCACGGGAAAACGCAAGACTGGAAGTCGACCACTGTCAAGAAATCCTCCCTGTGCGTAACCTTATTCATGCAAAATATAATCTAATTGTGTTCAGATGGTACAATATCCCCTGTAACAGTTCGAAGGAGAAGGCCAAGACACCTAGTTCAACAAAAGTGGTGTCTACGGAGGCCGCTGCAGCTGAAGGGGAGGACTCTGCCCCGCTTGATTTCGACACGTTCGTTCCATCGTATGATCCTTCGCTGCCAGCACCGTCCGAGGCTCCAGCGGCACCCGAGTCCTCGTTTTTCATACCTGCGCCTTCAACCACTATGGTAAGCCGCGACGAAGCTTTCAGCCGTGCGCTAAGTGCGATGTATTGGGGTGGATACTGGACCGCAGTATACCATGTAAGTCCTTTGCGAGCTTGTTGTTGGGTAGTACTTACTCGTCGGCCTAATTGCAGTGCCAAAACCAGCATTCCTCTCAGGAGGTTATCGAGGAGCAAGATGATCAGGAATGTGAAGAAGAAGATGACGATGACGATGAAGTTCTTGAGGATGACGCTGAAGATTTGGTACCTGCTCAGCGGTAATTGTCAGTCGTTGGAAAGGTGTAGACCTTAGTGTGCTACGACCCAACTGAAGGTGAGGATCCAAAGCTACGGGATCATTCACTGCTCATCTCTGTGCTACCCGAGGCTGTGGCATATTAATGAGGAATTCAACGACATTATTCGAACGGTGCATCCGATGGCGTGTTCGAAAGGTGATGAAATAAAAACAGTTCAGTGTTTCAGGAATATATGAGAAAATGGATCTGAAAGGCCTCAAACGTCACCATGATCGCACCGTCATTAGATGAACAATGGTCCTCAGGCTATTGACAGACCGATGTTAAGCGTGCGATGAGATGTGCAGGCATGAGTAGTCTGGTGTACGCGCGGTCCGTTCCTCCAGGTTTCACGACAATATGATAAACAAAGATCGACGACATACAGAACTACTACCCTGACCTGATTTACAACGCAATCTCGACGTCCAATCTCGCCAGATACGAGTACACGTCAGGAGACATCCTATACTTGAGGATACCACCAAACACCATCAACGACCTCGATTTTTTCCTGAGCGCAGTCAATGTCTGCAACGAAAACACAATAAGGACACGAAACATGATATAGCTGTTGAGTACAAACCATTTGCCTCGTAGTTTCTGCTGTAGCAGAATTTTTAATAGATTGGTGTACCGCCGCTAACGCCTCCATCGTCAGCGGTAAATAGACCTGTAGATTACGTTGCAAGGCGTCATGCAAGTCCTTGAACTCTTCGGCCTTCCGCGTAATCTTTGCAACATCCCCATCGAGAGGAATGAGATCTGTGGACTCCATAATCTACAATAATCATCAGCATCTGGTGGGATCAGAAGACTGGGACGGGATCGTACTTCAAGCACAACATCAAACCGTCCAGAGCTCTTCGCATTCAGTGCTTCCCTGATGCGCAACAGTCTTACAGCAGCATCCCGATCCTTGCCAACTGCTCGATTCGTGCGCTCGTAATGTCTCAAAATCTCAACAGCCGTGCGTTCGATGATTTTGCCTTTCTCTGTTTCACCTGCTGGCTGCGCCAGGGTGTTGCCGAGTGCCTGGGCGAGACATGAAATGACAGTGCCATAATCCCCGGCGAGATTGTAGAGTTTGATCGCCTCAGGAATGCGGTCATTTTCCTCAGAGTCACGGGCAGCGCGGATGAGGATCTGTTCGTTGTACTGGGAGGTGTTTTGTAGATGGAGAAGGGTTGCGCCCTGTTCGATGACACCGCTCTGCAGGAGAGGTGAGCCATGCTTAGTAGCAAGTCAATTGAGAATTGCAACATACGAATCGCGTGCCATCGGGTCTGAATCCACCGACAAGTTCTTCCCAGGCGGGACCTGAGTGAGCGAGAACGATAATGCGCCTCACAAGCTCCCAAGATGTCTCTACATTTTCTTTGCCGACGCCGTCGCCTTGATCCGCCGAGAGACAGACACAGTACACATACTGAAGCGCTTCTTTCGCGTCCATTTTGACGAACTGGCGTACGTATCGCCAAATGAGCATTGGCAAGCTGAGTGCGGGAGGTGAGAGTGGGGACAAAGTCACTGAAAACCTGGGTGAGTTACATGCGGATGCAACTCATGGATGCACACGTACAAGGACTGATGTCAGATGTTTCAGCACGAGACGGGACGCGTAGAAGCCCATGGTATGCAAGCGCGATAGCCAGGTGAACGGCTTCAATTTCTGTTTCTGGGTGTTCCCATAGTGCAGCCACAGACTAAGATATGATCAGGATAGGACTCAGATATGCGTAACGTTATGCTTACACGCTCAAACTGCCCGCACATGAGCAGAACACCAGGCCACACGCCCTTCTTTGTACCATCGAAATGGCGCTCTCCATAACTAAGGAGAACTTCTGTGAGCCCACGGAGACCACCCTCTTCATCTTCATCGACCTTCTGTATGTCAGCCTACATTCTTTAAGAGCCACAATAAACCCTCACCATTGCAAGCTGGAACCACAACCAATCCTCGGTCGTCATCGTCACTTGTGGTACTGTTCGCCGCGAAGGCTCAAGTTTGCCCATGAGCTTATAGAGTGCAAGCTTGAACGGGTCTGCAGATGCAGAATGCAACATATGTGCATTGTATACTGTCTGCAAGTGGTCACGATGAGTTTCGGTAACCTGGAGATGCTTAATATATAAAAGACATTGTTTCTCGTGGAAAATTCTTACCGTCTTTCTGGTGACTCGACCCATGAGCGGAAATGACTCATGAAGCTGTCTTCGCGATGTTCAATGGCTTGTTGCGACTTCAAGGCTTCATCAAGGGCCTCTTGTGCGTGGCCGGTGCGTACAAGGTAGTACAACTTAGCCCACAAGGGCTGACCAGCGACAAGCTGTGTGGCTCGACTGTGAAATAGAATAAAGGCTCAGCATGAATCGTACTGACCTCTATCCGATCTTCCCACTGTCCGTTTTTGTAATATCTCATTAGGAGGAACGCGCGTATTTTGTTTGCTACACTAGGGTCTCCTCCAAGGCGGGCTTCCATAGGTCTCGACTGGATCGTGCGTTCAATGATATCCCAAAACTGATCCTCAAGTGCTTCTCGTGAGCCTTTAGCAATCTGTGTCCGCAGAGCTGCAGCCTCCCGGGAGTCGCTGTCCCCCAGATACACTCGCGCGTATTTGCGCTCGAAAAGCGGGGCATTCAAGATGTGAGCACCTGCGTGCTCCACAGGGGGTAGAGCAGGGGGTTCACTCGTAATCTTTGCAAGTACGTGGAAGTTTTGAAGCATTTGTTGTGAGGAAGGCTGTATTCACAAAAGTGAGATACTTGTCGTTCGGCATAGTGAAAAAATACGTGCCTCTGAGTTCAAACTAGCAGCTGCTTGCATGAGGAGATGGATGATGGGACAAGAAGTTCCGCGTAACCTTGCAGCGTTCAGTTCGCTGATTGCACGGTCATATGCCATCATCTTGCTCTGCATCTGGAGAGTCAAACTGGGTCCTGTGCTTGCCTGTTTCACATCGTCAATAGGTGAACACCACATATCCGGAGTTTAGCTGACCGCCAGCGCTGCCTTTCCATGAAAGCTCTTTTTCATTTCAGCAAGAGCTTTGCTATCACTGGTAGCACGACCTCCCAGCTCTTCAAACACGCGTCTCTTTTTGGCCTCCCAGTCTTTATGGCTGCGCTCCTCGAGCAGACGATAAAAGTGCTCCTGAGTTTCCCTTCGACCTTCTTCTATCGTTGAAATAAGATTCTGTTCGTGAGCATGTCGAAGATATCCTGCGACATCCGTGTCTTGGAGGGGCTGGAGTGGAGAGAAAGTCGTTGAGGTATTCAAGTGTGCGATTGAGTTGGCAAGGGCAGGGGCATCAACATGAGCTTGTGCTAAAAGGTAGTTTCTGTTATGGACATTAGAACATTGTCTCCTCAATATGCTTATTTGCTCACGCTCGGTCGGTATCGCTAGATGCTCCAGGTTGTCGCGACACGAGCCGACGTGACTGTGCCTCTATCTGATCTAGTGAAAGGTTGACGGCTGGAAGATCAGGTCGCGAAAGATGTGAATTTAGAGCTCTTGACGAGTTCAGCAATGAAGAAAGGTCGGACGCCATGGTTGGTGTTGCCAAGTTCTGTGGCGTGCTAGGTCAAGACAAATCTTGGTTAAGATTTGAATTTCCTCAGGTCTCCAAGTCTCCGACGTATGAAAGATGAAAGTACAGTCAACGCTTGCTAAATCACCGGAGATGGTGTTCGGGAACAAAAGTACCTTATGAAAACACATCACGGGACCAGTTAACATTACATAAACCAATTGAACGCGTTGGTCAGGTTGAATATGACTTATTCACTCTACAAATACTTATAACGCGTCTCAAACTTTATTCCTACTCTTTCATAGTGACCATGGCGAGAAGGAGACGAACGATAACTACGCGTCCAGGCAAATTCGATCCAGAAGATGCTCGCCGTGTCAAGCACACCCGCATCGGCGTATGGGACCTTTACGAGGATCGCCAGACTGATATACCACGCATACCAGGCTCATCAAGATTGGAGACGTATGCCCAGATAGTCCAGAGCATGCCCCACGTACTGCGTATGTTAAAGGATATACTCAGCATCAGAAAGTGCTGGCTACTGCTCTCTGTATTCTTGGTAGTGGAAGTCTTAGCCTCCCTCATACCTGCCATTTCCTTATGGTATGCCCAGACGCTTTGTGTGACCTTTAAACATTCCAATAAACTTTGCACAGGTATTCTGGACAACTGCTGCGCCTTGTAATATCCTCTTTGCTTCCAACTGCACCGCTTACTTATCTCTCATTCAGGTAGAGACTGCAATAGAGACACGAACTGTGGACACAGCAGTACTCATTCATGTTGCAGTAGGACGCGTTGCATGTACAGTTGCAACGCGTCTTCTCCAATACGCCCGAAGCCGTATCGTCATTCCCATAAACATGTCCATTAAACAATTCTATGCCGGGCACATATTCCACTCGATGGCACGCCTTGATGTGCCCACATTTGAAGACTCTGCAGTTCAAAGGCAGCTCGAGTCTGCGTGGGCGTCCCCTTGGGGCACTAGCGTAGCTTGGGAAACCGTCCAGGGTTCAACGAATGTCGTAATGACGGTTATTCGTTTGCTCTCTCAAATTTCTGTTCTATTTACGGTTTTGCGCGAGCAGCAAGATGGTCCCCTGCTTGCAATTCTCAGCTTCTCACAATCTATATTTCAGTGGTACAGCACAAGCAAAGGAGTGTTTGGCTCCTTGGGTAGGTCAACACCCCGCGCTGTGAACATTTCACTGAGTTAAACATGTAGTTTGGGCTGCTACCACGACTAATGAAGATTATATTCGTATGCAAGGCCTTAAGCACTTGGTCGATAACCCTTCGCACCGAAAGGAAGTTGTCGCAGGTAACCTCGGCGAATATGTTACCGCGCGTATGTCAATGTATCTGGTCGAACAACCTCATTTGATGTATCCCGGGATTAGAATTTCGTGAATCCGCCAAGTGCGTCGGTGACGATGCAGGAGAATTCCAAGAGCTGCGTCGAGCCCATGCTGTCAAGGATCGTTTGAGTATCGCGTCCATCCTCCGCGAACCGATGCGTGAACTACCCCAGGTACTCAATACTTACTTTGAAATTGAGGAAGCTGACTAAATCAACCAGATCGTCTTCACCCTGCGCGCAGTGCAAAAACCAATGACCATTCCTCTTTCGTTGGCATCACTCACGCTCATCAATCAAACATCTAATTCGTTCAGCGCCACGCTTTTCTCACTATTTGGAGAATCATTCTCTCTTGCGGAGCAGTTTTCCAACGTACGCAAGCTATACGAGATCGAGAACGTGCAGAATAAGGTAGTGGATGGCGCGGAACCGTTTCCCGAGAACCAGCAGGCTATCAAGAGTGGTATCTCTGTTGAGTTCAGGTTAGCCAGCATTCGTTACTTTCTTCAACCGTTTCTGATGCATGTATATCAGGAATGTTTCGTTCCGATATCCTGGTGCAGAGAGGTATGCTCTCCAGAATGTTTCGTTCACAATCGGAGCTGGTCAGCTTTGCGTAAGTACCACGTCTTTTGTGATGCTCTTCCTCACTGTACTTGTAGGTCATTGTCGGGGTGAACGGCTCTGGAAAAAGTACAATATTAAAACTCATCTGCCGTATCTATGACCCGATGGAGGGCACTATCTATATTGATAACCGTGACATCAAAACCCTCAGACTAGCGGACCTCCGCGCTGCCATGTCCATTCTCTTCCAAGACTACACGCACTTCCCCCTCTCGGTGAGCCTCGCCCTCGCACATTTCAGAAGCAAAGTACCTGATGGACACACAGATAAGCGAGAATATTGGACTTGGCAACCCTGCCCTTGCACACGACTACGACAAGATCCGCGAAGCCGCCCATCTAGGCGGTGCAGAACACTTCATAGACGAGCTTACTGACGGATTCGATACCTATCTCGACCGTCCAGTTAAAGACTACTACTCGGGCCTTCCTGAAGGCACTACGACGCTCTTTGGTAGATCGGTCGACTACTCCCGCGTGCGAGGTGTTGGGGGTCTCCGTCTTTCTGAGGCTTCAAGTCTTAGTGGCGGGCAGATGCAACGACTTGCAGTGTAAATATTTCTTTCAAATAAAATCAAGGTGCCAGTGTTGACTATTTGAATAGCTCCCGTACGTTCATGCGCTCATTGGTCTCCGAGACAGAGTCTTCCGTGGGCATGCTGTTATTCGACGAGCCGAGTGCTTCTTTGGACCCTACAGCCGAACACGGTGCGCTGCAGTACATACCCAATTTGGGATGACTAACACTTCTCTCGAAATAGATCTTTTTGAACGTCTAAGGAATTTGAGGGGCAACAAGACTATGATATTCTCATCACATCGGTTCGGGAACCTCACCCGATATGCAGATGCCATTTTGTGAATTTTTAGTCTGCCTCCACCTTGACGATAGCGCTCACATTGACCTTACAGATACATGGACGAATCTGTTGTCCAAGAAGAAGGCACGCACGATGATTTATTAAAGAGAGGGGGAGAGTACGCTCGTATTTGGAATTTACAAGCGAAAGCTTTCATTTAACAAACCCAAACCAAAGACGAACCGCACGTTATCCAATACCACGATTATTAATCACGGAAACTACTCGTGTGCGCGCCCATACATAGAATTGTCCAGACCTTAACCCATGGCGGCGCATGTCAGTGATATCCTAGTGCGCCACGCAGTCGTTTACGCAAGCCAAATGCGCTCAAGAATATTAATATTTCACACAATTATTTCTGAAACTACATCTAAAGTTGTTGATATATTCCTTTTAGCGCGTACCCGACTCGACCGTTTGTCCAAGGACCGAGTGTCTCGCCCGGCCGTGGTCACGATTCCACTCCTGAAGAAGCTGGTACTACGTGGTAAACGAAATTCTTCGGCTGGCATCTGATATCATATAGATGCAGATCAAAAAGTTGAACGAGGCGGAAACACCCTGACTTGTGGGAGGGATGCTATCAGATTTAGTGAGGCAGTACAAAGATGCCCAATGCATAGCGGCTCACCTCATCTTAGAGCAAAGCACTCGCAATCTCTACAAAGCTATTTCGAACACCATCAACCTCCGCTCAAAATGACGGTATCACAGCATTGCAGTTATTTGATCACAACAGCCGACCGAGCATTGGAAGACTAAAAATAAAAATAGGATACAGTTCTGGTCTTCCTGATGAGGTTTGGCGGGAATAGCCTCATGGCTGTGCGTCCGATGATATAGTTTAGCGCTGCGAAACAGGATAAAAATGCCGAGTGGCCATCTGTAACCCAAGATACCCACAGTGCTTATCGTCCGTGTTCAATATCATCGAGCTCACCACAATGGCAGAAGAAGTAGAGCAGCCTATCGTTCCAAAGACAGAACCTACTCAAACGTTTGAAGATCATGAAAATAACGATACCGTACTCGCACTCTCAGTTTTTCCCGATGGACGACATATGGTGACGGGCTCGGCGGATAGGATGCTTCGTCTGTGGGACTTGAAGGATCGCACTGTGTTGAAGAAGATAGAGGGGCATCGCGGCCGGGTGCGGGCAGTGGCAGTGGCAGCATCACAAGACAGACACTTGATAGCTAGCGCTGACAACGGAGAGGTCATTTTCTGGGATAGAGATACTGGCGAATCTCTCACTCCTGCTATCAAAGCCCACTCCACATACATCCGTTCGCTAGACTTCTCACCAGATGGCACGATGTTGGCGACTGGTTCGATGGACCATACGGTGAAGTTGTGGAACACGGAGACGTGGCAACAACAAGGAAATCCAATCAATTGTAATGCAGAAGTGTACAGTGTTCGGTACTCGCCATCGGGAGAACTACTTGCCATTGCGACAAACTCTGATATCCAAATTTGGAATTCACTGGGTACAAGAAATTGCATAGCACACTTCAAGGACCACATGCACAAACTCTATGTAGGGATCACTTTGCCACTCGTCTGGATGCCCGATGGCACACGACTTCTCTCAGGCGGGTGTAGATTGGATCCAACTATAAGGGAATGGGACATATTCACGCGGCAGCAGGTTGGTGATCCATGGAAGGGTCACAATCACGATATCAACGCCATAGCCGTAAACTCTGATGGTACTCTAGTCGCCTCCGCGTCCACAGACCATCATGTTCGCCTCTGGCAGCACTGGGATCGAAAAACCATCGCCGTATTACGACACTCTAGCTTGGTGCGCTGCATCGCATTCTCCGCGGACGGCAAGTGTATCCTTAGCGGAAGTGACGATAAGAAGATCTCGGAGTGGGCAGTACCCGAGCACGCTGCTTGTGATGTCAAGGCGTGTATCTATTCTTGACTCACTCCACTCATTGTGACCTTGTTCGTGCAGATGCTCACTATAAGCACAATGGCACGCAATGCATGCATAACTGGGAACTTATCTAAGGCTGAAGAGCTGCTAACACGAGAGATTGATGCTGTTGCAAACAACTACAACTCCTTAGCTAATCGCTCATTTGTTATGGCACGAAAGCGTAGCTGGAAGCGCGCGCTTCAAGATGCTTCCAAGGTTAGATAGACTGATCTATGATGGCACTTTACCAAACATTAATTTTGATCGTGACATAGTCTGTCGACATCCAACCCTCGTTTACAGGCTATATATCCAAGGGCATCGCCTTCTGCGGGACAAAGCAGGTCCAGGACGCAATCAAAGCATTTGACCTCGCGTCCATGTTCACGAACGGAGATATGAAGGCCAATCATTTCCTTCTCTTGATCAAGGCAGGTTAAATAATTCTATATACTCTATGCTTCATTTTTGACTGCTGTTTTCAGGCTGCCGCACTTTTCAATGCAGATCAGCACAAGGAAGCAATAGAGCGCGTCCAAGAGCTGGCTAAAGCTTGTCCGAGTGCCGATACTCGTGCGTGTTGGATCGTGAAGGTAACTGTATCACCTACTTATTAAATCCCAGGCCCGTGCATTGACCTAGGTTTTTCTAAACTTCGCACATCAGGCATATCTACATATTCAACTTGGAAACCATGCATCTGATGATGCACGTCACGACGAAGCTGCTATCCACTTCACTGCCGCTGTCAACAGCAGCGGTTCCTCATCTAATTTAGCCATTTATTCTAGATACGAGGACTTTGTTGTGGTGCGTTGATATGAGACAACGTTTCACGACCAACTACATGCTCTTTCGCAGCTCTTTGGGTGGGACCTCAGATCCTTGTGGGAAACTGCAAACAAGAACCGGTGCCAAGCACTCCTTGATGCAAATAAACTTGGAGAAGCCCTCGAAGCACACCGACACATGATGGACAAGTGTGACGAGAGTACAAAGGCCAACTGCCTTGATTGGTCTACTGGCAAGTTTTCTGTGATTTGAATCACGCTACAATTCTCATTTGCATTGCAGGTTTCAAACAAAAATGCGGTGCTGTCTACCATGCCGAGGGAGACGCCGCGTTCAGTGCTAGTGATTACAACAAAGCCATCACCCTGTACTCAGCGGCAATCGACCTAACCGTAACAAGTGACACCTTGATACAGCGCAGCAAGGCAAAGTTGCACATGAAGTTATGGGAAGATGCCCTTCTCGATGCACAAAAAGTATGAGAAGTATTTATTGTTTCGTGGACAATGCTCAATTTTGAAGCACATAGGTCATCGAACTCGACCCTTCGTCTTATATTGGATACGAGTTGAAGCATGAAGCGCTTCATGGTGCACAACGCTATGATGCAGCTATTGAGGCCTTCCAAACTATGCTTTTTCAGTTAGAAAACGCCTCCGACACGCAAACCCGACGTAAGCCCTGAACAAACACATGTATCGAGATGTTTGACCTCTTTGCACAGAAATGCGCCAGCAGTATTGCAGTCCAGCCGAAGTAGAACGTAATATCCGAGAGGTCATTCCCACTCAACTCGCCGACACTCCACTCCGTCTACTTGATACTACCACTGGGCTCTTGTGTAATCGAGAGGCGCAGATAAGCGTCTTGAAAACAAGTACAGAGTATAAAGAGCTTGTTTCATCAACAACAAAGCATACCCACCTCCAAAAGGAGCGCATCGAAAAAGTTGTGGCGACATACTTCCGTTGTGTCATGCTCTCACACCGGTGGGAAGAGAAGGAACCGCTGCTACACGACATACAGGATAAAGTCGTGTACGAGTTGGAGGCAGCTGGCGGCATTATGAAATTGCAGTCGTTCTGCAGAATTGCTCGCGAGGCGCGTTATCGCTGGGCATGGATGGATACGTGCTGCATTGACAAGACTAACAATACTGAGGTCCAAGAATCGCTCAACTCCATGTTTGTCTGGTATCGCCACTCAGCGCTTACCATTGTCTACCTGTCAGACGTTCCGCCTTTTTCCAAGGCTGGTGCATTGGCAAAGAGTGCTTGGAATGGGCGAGGGTGGACGGTTCAAGAATTCCTGGCTCCCGAAGTCATTCTCTTCTATCAGAGCAATTGGACATTATATCTCGACGATCGCTCTTCCAACCACAAGGAGTCCATTGCGATTATGCAGGAGTTGGGGGATGCGACGGGAATAGATGCAGAAACCCTCACTGCTTTCCGTCCAGGAATGACAGGCGCTCGAGAGAAACTGCAATGGGCGTCAACACGTGTCACCACTTCGCCAGAAGATGTTGCATATTCATTGTTCGGTATCTTCGGCATCCACCTACAAGTGATCTATGGGGAGAAGCAACAAAGAGCACTTGGGCGGCTTTTACAAGAGATCGTGGCTCAGTCGGGTGACATCACCGCTTTGGATTGGATCGGAAAACCATCGGAGTTCAACAGTTGTCTACCAGCCAGCAT
This sequence comes from Suillus spraguei, assembly GCA_016800925.1. Lineage (NCBI taxonomy): Eukaryota > Fungi > Basidiomycota > Agaricomycetes > Boletales > Suillaceae > Suillus > Suillus spraguei. Next base: position 204,575 of record JABCPU010000050.1, on the reverse strand, counting down.
CACGTCGTATGAGGCTGCGGCGTGCAAGCTGTCATCTCCGCCCGAAGATGAAATTCAGACACGGATTTCCACCCTGCGAAATGACGTGACAGCGGATTCGGCTTTGAAACTTTATACGATGCTTAGCAATCTGAGCGCTCCTCGTTTTGCGCATTGTCGGTTACACCTCCCTTGCATGGTATACCGTGTTACAGAAGTTAAATTGAGCCATGCTCGAGACGCACAGTCATATGAAGTCAAGGCAGATGGGCTGTGTGATCTCTCGATCAAAACGGGGGATAAACTGGTTCACTTTTCACCGGCACGACCCTACCACAAGACAGTCTTCCTCGTCCGTCCCTGGAATCGTCATCTCCTAGAACTGCCTGCAGATGATACGCAAAACATTGAAGATACGCAGAGCGTTAAAGATATGCTCGTTCCCCAATCCGCTTCACAAAACGAAAGGGGGCCGGTTGATATAGTCTCGACGAGCGAGCGTTGCGTTTGATTGTTCGCCTTGGGCAGGAATTCAGTGCATTTTTGCTAATGCAACAGCGCGGCGGAGAATACAAAAGAATCGCATCGGATCAAGACATCATTGCACAAGTCAAGGATATCGCTTCTGTTCATAACACGATGGACATTAAGACAATAGAGATAGTGTAGTGGCTATATCACAAAATTTTAAAGAACAATTCGAAAGCAGCAGGTTTTCAGTTACGCATGCAGGCCTTCAAAGCACTCAAACTTCAACGGCTTGTCAGTGGTCAGTTGGTGTTCCTATTATCGACCACAATCTGTTCCATTAAGTACTAGTAACGCCACTGCAGAGGTTGCGTCACGGTTGCTTTTGCGTGTACGTAATTAATTTAGCATATGGTGTCGGTCCCGTCCCTCTGCTCTCAATTTCGCAGACAGCACGCTTGAGATGATAAACTGTCAACAGGCCTGGGTCAAGCCACTAGATACATAAAGTATTGGCCCTTGTGATAAAAAAAAGCTTACCCAGTGTGGTCATGCAGGTTGGGTTCCACCTCGGCATTGACAGTCTTTCATCTGATGGCATCATGATGCTGTCCATCCCATCATCAGATGTTCGTCTTATCTTTCTGACTCCGTTGCTGTGTATAGTTATTTCGGGTCCCGAGATTTGCTTAACGCTCGCTTCTCAGCGGGCCATGCAAACGTATCCCTAACTTTCCCTTCGCCACCTCCACCATATACTAGCATCAGGAAAAAGAAAAGAATGACAACGCCTGCAAGAAAACCCGACCCCAAGTACGCTCGTCGTGTCAGGCACACCCGAATAGGGATTTGGGACCTCTACGAGGATCGCGAGACTGATGTATCCCGCATAGCGTGGACATATGCACAGATAGTCCAAAATGTACCGCATATATTGCACGCGTTGAAGGACATACTCAGCATCAGACAAGCTTGGATGCTGCTCTCTGCATTCCTAGTGATAGAAGTCTTAGCTTCCCTTATACCTGCCGTTTCCCTATGGTACTACATCATGACTGAGCCGTAGGCAACTTTCTAGCTGAACGTCTTTGCACAGGTACACCGGTCAATTGTTCGGCCTTGTAATGCCCTCTTTGCTTACATATTTGCTACACACTTATTCCGCATCTAGGTAGAGACAGTGATGGAAACGCAGACCGCGGACTCGACAGTGCTCGTCAATGTTGCAGCAGGTCATCTTGTGTGTGTGGTTGCAACACGTTTTCTCAAGCGCGCTCGGCGCTGCATAATGCCCCCCCTACACAAATGCATCAGAAAATTCTACAGGGAGCGTATATTCAACTCCTTGATTTGCCTTGACTTGCCCGCCTATGGCGAGTCGGTTTCCACCTTAGGGCCCATGGTGTCTTATGATTGGGTCTCTCGCGTAGCTGGTCAGACCCTTGTAACCTTGATGGATATCGCCACGACAGTTCTTCGCGTGCTCTCTCAGTTTTTGGTTCTGATCACAGTCCTGCAGGAGCAACAGGATGGCCTCCTTCTTGCACTCCTCACCCTTTTGCAACCTATATTTTCCTGGAATGACTCACGAAAAACAGTAGCCAGATCCTTGGGTAAGTAAGTGTTAATGTCGCGAGTATTTGTCTGAGCTACGAGTAGTCTGGGCAGCGGCCACGGCCAATGAAGATTATGTTCGCATGGAAGGCATGTGCCGCCTCAACGATAGCAATTTTCACAGGAAGGAACTTGTCGCGGGCAACCTTAGTGAATATATCGCTGCACGTACGTCGACGCACCTTGAGAAGCAAAGTTAATTTGACAATCTTGGGACCAGAATTTCACGAATCCGCCGCGCGTGTAGGCGATGATGCGGTTGATTTTTCAGACTTACTGGAACAAACTTGTTCTGTCAAAGATAGTCTGAGCATGGCATCCATCCTCCGAGAAATAATGCACGCACTGCCTCTGGTATGCTGAACTAACCTAGGAGTCCATGAAGCTGATCAAATCTACTAGGTTATTTTTACCTTGCGCGTCATGCAAAATAAAATGACCATACCTTTTTCCTTAGTGTCACTCATACTGATCTATCAAATTTCTAATTCGTCTGGTTCCTCGCCCCTCTTCGAGATGCTGTCCATCGCTGATTTGCGCTTTATTTATGGGATGGATAATGTGAAGAATAAGGTAGTGGATGGCCAAGACCCGTTCCCGGAAGACCTGCACTCTCTTAGGAATGGCATTTCCATCGAGTTCAGGTTGATTTTGTATTTCATTTATCCAGGCGTTTCTGAAGCATGTAATCTAGGAATGTATCGTTCCAGTACCCTAACGCAGAGGGGTATGCTCTCCGAAATGTATCATTCAAGATCGGAGCGGGTCAACTTTGCGTAAGCACCCCAACTTTTTAGCGGCATTCTCTAATCGTCATTGTAGGTCATTGTTGGGACGAATGGCTCTGGAAAGAGTACAATATTGAACCTTATCTCCCGCATCTACGACCCAACAGAAGGCATGATTCTTATTGACAACCGCGACATTAAAACCCTCAGACTCGCTGACCTCCGCACTGCCATGTCCATCCTTTTTCAAGACTTCACGGACTTCCCCCTCTCTGTGAGCCTCATCTTCGCACACCCCAGAAGCAGTGTATCTAATGCACGCAGATACGCGAGAACATTGGACTTGGCAACCCCGCGCTGGCACATGATGATGACAAGATCCGCGAGGCCGCCCGTCTCGGTGGCGCAGAGGAGTTTATTGACGAGCTCCTTGATGGATTCAACTCCTACATTGACCGCCCCGTGAGCACCACTATGCACCGCTCGTCGAAGGTATTATGATGGCCACTGGGCAGCGCGTCGACTTCTCCACGGTGAAAGACGCTGGGGGCCTCCGCCCCAACTATCTGGGCTTGAGTGGCGGACAAAGGCAACGGCTTGCGGTGTACATGAATATTCCTTCACCTCTCCAGTGCTGGTGCTGACTTGTCAAATAGCTCTCGCACGTTCATGCGCTCATTGGCTTCCGAGACAGAGTCTCCTGCTGGCATGTTGCTATTTGATGAGCCGAGTGCCTCCCTCGACCCTGTGGCCGAACACGGTACGCTGACCTATTCCTTAGAAATGTCAGATTTAAGTAATATAACTTGTCCTGGTGGAGTAGGTCTCTTCGAGCGTCTCCGGAAGTTGAGAGGCAATAAAACTATGGTATTCTCCACTCACCGGTTCGGGAACCTCACTCGGCATGCGGACCTCATTTTGTGAGTCCCAGGCTCCTGGGATACCAAATGCAATTTTCAAGCAGGCTGACATCTGCAGGTATATGGACCAATCCATTCAGGAACAAGGCACACACGATGAACTGATGTCGAAAGGAGGAGAGTATGCTCGTATGTGGAATCTGCAAGCGAACGCTTTCATTTAACTGCCAGATACCGAGACACGATTGCACGATACCCCGGACTACTACTTATGTTGGTCTTATACTAAGTATCCATACATCACAGTTATGCAATAGTATGGCCCAGACATACTACAGAAAGAAATATTAATGATGATACGAAAATAATTGTTTGATTTGAATTCAATCGACGAATCAGTTTGTTGATTTACCATTGCTCCTGATTGACTAAATGCGGTTCTTGGAGCTTGAATGTCTCGAGCTTTGAGAACATGATGCATACCCTACATAGATTTATCATCTCGCTCTGGCTCACAGTCCGATGTGTTTGGCTGCCCAGCGTCATGTCATTCGAATCACCCGATCAATGACTCGGAATCATCATCGCAAACCAATTGAATTTCAGCACTACTTGTCTTAATTCGAATTGGGGGTAAGCTACTGGTACCAAGCCTATTCTGCATGTACTAGGGCTATGTAAAGGAACAATCCATAAGAGCAAGGGGCCAGTGGCTTTGGTGCGCCGCCGCCACACTAGTACATACTGAGATTAAGACAACTGATTTATCGCATCATGCGTCATGTTGCGTTCCCACATCTGCCAATGACCATTACCTTATCTTTGCAGTGCGACGTATTTCCTAGTACCTGTCTTGGCCAATGTGAATAGAACTGTTCCTGACTTTTTTCTTCTCATTCCTCTACCATCAGGAAAAAGAGACGGATGGCAACACAAGCAGGAAAAGTCGACCCCCAGGATGCTCGCCGTGTCAAGCACTCCCACATCGGTGTATGGGACTTCTACGAAGAACTCCAAACAAATTCAAATTTGCCCCACATACCGGGCTCATCGATAGTAAAGACATATGGCCAGATGATCCAGAATGCGCCTTATGTAGTGCGCATGCTGAAGGATGTACTCAGCGTCAGACGAGTCCAGATGCTTCTTCCCATATTCTTGGCAATGGAAGTCTCAAACTCTCTTATACCCGCCGTTTCTCTATGGTATGTCATAAGTTGATGATGATGTTCGTGCATAACGTTGCACAGGTACTCTGGACAGTTGCTTCATCTTGTATGCATCATTTGCTTTCATCTGCACTACCCACTTATCTCGCAGCTAGGTGCCTATCGCAATTGGAAGACATACTATGGACTCGACAGTTTTCATTCATGCTGTACTTGGACACTTCGCATGCAATGTTGCATCGCGCCTTCTCCTTCGCGCCCGATACCTCATGGTCCTTCACATGGACAGATCTATAAAACAATTCTATGCTCGGCACATATTCAACTCTACGGTCCGCCTTGACCTTCCCACCATGGAAGATTCTGCCGTCCAGAAGCAGCTTCGTTCTGTGATACCTATTAATGTAGGTTGGCGCCGTAGCTTAGCCTGCGAAACTATCGAGGTGTCAACTGGCATCGTAATGTCATTTATTAGCATGCTCTCTCAACTTTTGGTTCTGTTTGCAGTCCTGCGAGAGCAATAGGACAGTCTCCTTCTTGTTATTCTCGGCTTTTCACAATCTATAATTGTTTGGTTTACAAAACTAAACATGATGTCAAGCTCCTCGGGTAGGTCAATATAGCCAATGCTCCGAGCATTTGTCTGAACCAGAGTTGTAGTCTGGGTGGCAACCACTACTAATCGAGATTACATGCGCATGCAAGGCCTGGAGAAACTCGTCAGTGAAGTTTTTTACCGCAAGGAACTTGTCGCAGGCAACCTCAAAGAATATATTACTGCACGTATGTTGACATATCTTGCTTGACGCTCTCATGGATGTGACCGGAGACTAGAATTTTGCCAATCCTTCCAACGCGTCGGCGACGATGCAGGTGACTTTGACGAAACTCGCGAATTCCATTCTGCTAAGAAACTTCTGAGCGTCGTTTCCATCCTCCACGAATTAATATACGAGCTGCCTCAGGTATTCATGATTGACTGCGAGTCGATAAAGCTGATCAATCAACCAGATTATCATGGCCCTTTACATCGTTCAAAAGCCAATGACGATCCTACTCTCCTTTGCATTATTCATACTAATCAAACACACCTCTTATTCATTCATGTCCACCCAAGAGTTCTCTCTTGCGAAGCAGTTTTCCAATGTACGCGAGCTGTATGAGATTGAGAACGTAGAGAACAATGTAGTGGATGGCATAGAATCATTTCCTGAGAACCAGCAGACTCTCAGGAGTGGTGTTTCTGTCGAGTTTAGGTTGATCGGTATTCGCTGCTTCATCCAGGCGTTTCTGAACCATGTATGCCAGGAATGTGTCATTCCAGTACCCTGGTGCAGAGAGGTGTGCTCTTCGAAATGTATCATTTAAGATCGGAGCTGGTCAACTTTGCGTGAGTAATCCCACTTTTCAGAGGGCGTTCTCTAAATGTCATTACAGGTCATTGTCGGAACAAACGGCTCAGGAAAGAGTACGATCTTGAAACTTGTCTCTCGCATCTACGACCCAACAGAAGGCACCATTCTCATCGACAATCGAGACATCAAAACTCTCAGATTGGCTGACCTCCGTGCCACCATGTCCATCCTCTTCCAAGATTACACACACTTCCCCCTCTCTGTGAGTCTTATCCTGGCATACGCTAGAAGCAACGTATCTAACGCATAGGCAGATACATGAAGATATCGGACTTGGCAACCCTGCTCTAGCACATGACAGCGATAAGATTCGCGAAGCTGCACGTCTTGGCGGCGCAGAAGAATTCATCGACGAGCTTCCTGACGGATTCAACTCCTATGTTGCACGCCCCGTGAGAGATAGCTACTCGACGCCGGTGAGGCCCTCAGGGGAGCCTATTGACTTCTCCCTTGTGCGTAGCGTTGGGGGTATCCGTGTCCCCGAGAGTGTGAGCCTTAGCGGCGGGCAGATGCAGCGGCTTGCAGTGTACGTGTATCCCTTGACCTCTCTTCCGATGTTGACTTTTAATCAGCTCTCGCACATTCATGCGCTCGTTAGCCACCGAGACAGAGTCTTCCGTTGGCATGCTGTTATTCGATGAGCCAAGCGCCTCCCTGGACCCTACGGCCGAACACGGTACGCTGCCCTGTTTCCTAGAGATGATATGATGTTATTATAACTGGTAGAGCAGATCTCTTCGAGCGTCTGCGAAAGTTGAGAAGCAACAAGACCTTGATATTCTCCACTCACCGATTCGGGAACCTCACACGATATGCGGACCTCATTTTGTGAGTTTTGGTCTTTTTTGAATATAATTGAATGTCAATGCTTGTGCTGACATGGTTCGCAGGTACATAGATGAATCCGTCAAGGAACAAGGCACGCACGATGAACTATTGAGGAAAGGGGGAGAGTATGCTCGTATCTGGAATCTGCAAGCGAAACCTTACCTTTGATGAGCCGGGACCAGAAGTGCAAACATTTTGAGTCTTTCTGAGTGCTAAGGCTCGCACTGACGTAGGACAATGTGTCCAGGAAGGCAGGCACGGTGAATCATTGAGAGGGGGATCTACAAGCAAGGGGCTTTTTATTCGATATCTCGAGACAGACGTTGTACAATAAGTCGGACTATTTTATACTACTCCTCATGCATACCCCGCCGATATGCAATAGTCAGGAAATACTACATAGGAAAAAAATGTGGCAAAACGCGAGAACAAAATGTGAGAGTAGGATAAATGATGATCTAGCAGATGCATAATACAAATGGGAATTCATGAGTGCTGTTGCTGTTGCTACTGCTGAACTAGCAACTTTGCTTTGATTGTCTCCAAGATATGATGCACACCCTCTGGCTCTAAAACGACCTTCGTCCCGTCACATTGTGCCTTCTTCGTGAACTCCGTACATAGTTGGTATCCTGAAAAACTTGAATCAACAAAAGTCATCCCACCAAAAGGTTGTAAAGTTCATCGAGGAACAAATCTGATCCTTCAGCAAAGAGGTCTTCGACTGCTATCATGACTCGTGATCGCTCGCGTGAATATTCTCGTGCGGCCGACAAGTGGAAAACTTAGGGGACCTAGCGACAGTACCGAGTTCTTCAAACATGTTTCGCCAACGAAAGCAGCTTGGACCGAGAAACACTGAGCACTTCACGGATATCTTCGACGTCCAAACCATGATCCCAGAATTGAGTGCACATTCTTTTAGATCGCTTCTTATTCGTCAGTTGACCATGGTGAAAGTGGGGAGAAGGCGAAGTGTTGTTTTCGAGAAGTCATCCAGTAATGCGGGTTTCCGAGTTGGCGACCTGAATGCAGGACGTCAATTCTATTTTAATCTCTTGACTTTGTAACGGTATTTGCCTAACGCTCGTGTCTTGGGAATAGAATTGTCCTGATTTTCTTTTTGTTCTTCTACCATTAGCCCGAAGAATGGCAACGCTCGACCTCCAGCCTGACGATAATATCAGGCGCACCCGCATCGGTGTATGGGATATCTATGAGTACCCCCAACCAGAATTTCTCTACCAAACGATTTCATCAATACGGTGGAGATATACCCAGATAACCGAGATAGCCCAGACAATACCCTATATAGCGCGCATGTTCAAGGATATATTCAGTATCAGACGAGCCCGGATGCTTCTTCCCGCATTTTTGGCAGTGGAAGTCTTAGAATCCCTTTTACCCGCCATTTCCCTGTGGTATGTCCCAAAGCTGTAGGCGACTCCCATACGCTCATAAGCCTTTGTGCAGGTATTCTGGAAAACTGCTTCACCTTGTCAGACCTTCTTGCTTCCATCTTCACTGTACACTTATTTCGCCCCTAGACTCAGACTGTGTTAGAGACACGTTCTGTTGATACAACAGTACTCATTCATGTAGCAGCAGGACGCGTTGCATGCACAGTCGCAGGGTACCTTCTCAGATACGCCCGACTCCGCATCACTATCCCCTTGAGAATATGCGTCAGGCAGTTTTATGATAAGCGCATGTTCCACTACGTAGCCCGCCTCGACCTACCCACTTTTGAAGGCTCGACCAGTCATGCACAGCGGTGCATTTATCACTCATGGGTACCCGAAACATACCATGGGATGCCGTTGTAACGTTGACGAGACTCGCAACTATGGGTATTAGTCTACTCTCTGAGCTTTCTGTTCTGTTCACAATCCTGCGGGAGCAGCAAGATGGTCTACTTCTCGCAATTCTTGGCTTTTCGCGACCCATGTTTCGCTGGTACTACGGCGCGCGGCTAGGACTTGGAGTGTTCGCGTCCTCACGTAGGTCTACAGTCGATGCTTTGTGCATTTGCCTAAACCAAAATGTAGTTCTGCATACCACGACAAATAAAGATTACATTCGCATGGAGGGCCTGAAGCACCTTGTTACTGAATCTCGTTATCGGAAAGAGCTTGTCGCAAGCAATATCGATGAATATATTACTTCACGTATGTCTCCATACCTCCCTGGAGAACCTCATTTGATGTGTCCCGAGCCAGAATTTTGAGAATCTGCTCAACGTATCGGCACGATGCGGCGACTTTAAAGAGTTGGGTGAAGCTCATTCTATCAGGAAACATCCGAGTATCGTGTCCATCCTCCAAACGCAATGCAGGAGCTTCCTCAGGTAGTTGAGATTGACCTGAGAGTTGATGAAACTAATCAAAAAATAAATCAGATTGCTTTTACCCTGCGCGCAGCACAAAAACCAATGACGATACCCCTTTCCTGGTCCTCGCACTGGTCGAACATGCATCTACTTCATACATGTCGACGTATTTCCCAGAGAGAGAATGGTTTTACTGGTATTTTCACATCATTTTGCTTTTACTGGAGTACGCCGCCTATATGACGTTGAGAATATGCGGAACCAGGTGGTGGATGGCACAGAACCATTTTCTCTCAAGAGTGGCATATCTGTTGAATTTAGGTCCCTTCACTATTTGTTGCGTCATGTTGCGTTTCTGATATATATAGCATTTAGGAATATATCGTTCCAATACCCTCTAAGGGAGAGGTATGCTCTCCAGGATGTTTCGTTCAAGATCGAAGCCGGTCAGCTTTGCGTATGTACCTCCGCCTCTGCGATGCTCTCTCTAACCGTAACTGTAGGTAATTGTCGGGGCGAATGGATCTGGGAAGAGTACGATCTTGAATTTGATCTTCCGCATCTACGACCCAACAGAGGGTTCTATCCTCATCGACAACCGCGACATTAAAACCCTTAGGCTCGCTGATCTTCGCGCGGCCATGTCCGTCCTCTTCCAAGACTACACACACTTTCCCCTTACGGTGAGCCCTGTCGTTGCATACTTCACATGCAACGTATCTAATATACCCGTAGATAAGCGAGAACATTGGACTTGGCAATCCCGTGCTCGCACATGACAGCGACAAGATCCGCGAAGCCGCCCGCCTCGGCAGCGCAGAAGAGTTTATTGATGATCTTCCTGACGGATTCGATACCTATGTTGACTGCCCCGCGGCGAATTACTACGCGAAAGACCCCGAGATGCCCTTCGAGATGTCCCACCGTGTTCTGCGTACTGAAAGGATTTCCGCGACTTTGGGCTTCGGAGCTAGTGGCGGGGAGATGCAGCGGCTCGCAGTGTACGTAACTATCTCTTGACCTCTCGAAAGCCAGTGCTAATTACTTGACTAGCTCACGCACATTCATGCGTTCCTTGCCCACAGAGACAGAGTCTTCTGCTGGCATGCTACTATTTGATGAACCGAGTGCCTCTCTAGACCCTACGGCCGAATACGGTGCGCTACCCTGTTTCGTTGAGGTGAGATGAGATTATTATAACTGATGGAGCAGACCTTTTCGAGCGTCTGCGGAAGTTGAAAGGCGACAAGACTATGATATTCTCCACTCACCGATACGGGAATCTCACCCGACACGCGGATATCATTTTGTGAGTTTTGGTCTTTCTTAAATGTTGAATGCGCTGACATGGTTCGCAGGTACATGGATGAATCCGTCAAGGAACAAGGCACGCACGACGAACTAATGAAGCAAGGGGGAGAGTATGCTCGCAACTGGAATCTGCAAGCGAAACCTTTTCTTTGATGAGCCGGGACCAGAAGTGCAAACATTTCGTGAGTTTGAGTCTTTCTGAGTGCTAAAGCTCGCACTGACGTGGGACAATGTGTCCAGGAAAGCACGCACGGCGAATTATTGAGAGGGGGATCTACAAGCAAGGGGCTTTTATTTGATATCCCGAGACCAGACATTGTACAATAAGTCGGACTATTTTGTACTACTCCTCACGCATACACTGCCGATATGCAATAGTCAGGAAATACTACATAGAAAAAAATATGGCAAAACGCGAGAACAAAATGTGAGAGAGTAGAATAAATGATGATCTAGCAGATGTATAATACAAATGGGAATCCGTGAGTGCTAGTTTCATGAACTGGGAGACGTTTGCTGTTGCTGTTGCTGCTGCTGAGCTAGCGACTTTGCTTTGATTGTCTCCAAGATATGATGCACACCCTCTGGCTCTAAAACGACCTTCGTCCCGTCACATCGTGCCTTCTTCGTGAACTCCGTACATAGTTGGTTGATATCGGCATCCTGAAAAACTTGAATCAACAAAAGCCATCCTACTAAACGATTAAATACCGACCTTAAACTGAGGATGCGACGTAATTGTCCGCCACGCCTTGAGAACTTCGATATTCGCCGGACTCTCTTTCGTCTTCGGGAATTGTGAGCCCTCACAAGAGATCATATTGCCACCTTGAGAGAAATCACTTGTCTTGCGCACCACGGGCGGTGCGAATGGCGGACTCGTGAATGGCGAGTCACCAGATGCAACTATATGTTTGGCGAGTTCCTCTCTTGTTGGATAGTGCGACAAAGGCCCTCCGGGATTTACATTAGATGCCGATTCGGAAGCCGACGGTGGACTTTCGGCGTCTTGTCGGGACATCGTCCAGCTGAATGGACTTTGACCATTTGATGTGCTAGCCGACGATGGTGATGAGGATAAGGGATGTGCGGAAAGGGGAGAAGCCATGGAGTTTTGTGAGGATACACTACCGGGCGGTGAGTGCGCGTTCCCGTTCCCGTTTGCGTGTGTCACGGGACTTATAGTGGGTGCGGGCGGACTCTTCAATAGTGAATTGAAGTCAACGGATCCTTGGCCGTTCATGAACGTCTCGCCGAAAAGCTCGTCTAGGCTGTGGTTTTGCATGTAATCAGAGTGACCTGCAGATTGTGAGAATTCTGTTGTTGATTGGCCATTTCTCGTGCTGTTCCAGGAATTCGAAGGTGAGGGATAATATGGGAATTGGTTCAAACCGTTAGGAGTGTTATTAACGATTTCGTTGCTGGTAGGACCATTATTGAACGAATTGGAATCGGTGTCGGCAAATGACATGAAGAATGTATTAGTGGCGAGAGTCTTGTACTGGTTGGGCGCTGGCAGGGCATATTGACCATATGGTGAAGTCGAAGAATCAACTTGCATTGGACCTGAAGGGATCTCATCCATTGCGTTAAGTAATGCGGGATCGAACGTTGTCAATGAATTCCAATCAAAGTCGGTAAATGGCTTAGGGGGGGTGCGTGATGCGGGGGGTGCGGGGTGCGGTACTGCTGGAGGGGAGCCAAAGAAGCTAAATGGCGCTTGGACGGCCGGAGATGACACTGATGAAGAAGCCTGTGAATGATCGATTGGTTTGGGCATTGAAAATGTGAATTGAGCTTGCTTGAGAGCAAGGTTCTCCTCCTGAAGGCGTGCGAGAAGATCTCGTAAATTAGAATTTTCATTCAGCGCGTCCTTGTTCTTTGCCTCGAGAGCGGCCACTTTATCCTCCAACTAAATACCGGCCCGTGAGCAATAGCAACGAGTTGAATCGGCTGACTCACGTCCTTGACATGCTTTTCCTTTCGTTCTCGGAAAGCACGTTGAGCAGCACGATTCTGTTCCTTTCGCTTGAGGAGCCGTGTATCATCCTTGAGATAATGTGAATTAAACTGATTGTAGCTTTTGAAAACGAGGGGGCCACGAACCTGAGACCCTCCCGACTTTCGTCTGGATGCTGACCCTTTCTTCGTATTGCTCAGGTCATCAGCTGCTTATGCAAATTCAACTTAAACATTACAAATAAATACAAGTAACAATAGGTTACAGACCAGTGTGTTGATTCTTTGAATTTGGACCCTCGTCCATGTCGTCATCACTTGCTTTGCGTTTGAGCGCGGACTCCTCATTGTCATTTCCACGAGAGTAAGTAGACTGGTGCCTGGAGCGTGGATTATTAATGCTGGTGGCACTTGGTGGACTTGGACTGCTATCATCAGAAGACGGCGAAAGACCTTGCAAAGGAAGTTTCTGTAGAATGTTCTGGGGGTTTACGGCGCCAACCTCATTGGCATTGATGTCAGGAACTGTATTAGGGTATTGTTTTTGAAGGAGAGCGAGAAAGTCCTCATCGCCAAGCTGAGAGAACTGAGATGGAGTTTGCGATAGATCCCAGAAGCTGTTGGTAGTGGGGAACTCCATGAGATTAAGTGTGGACTGGTAGATGGGCTATTAGATAGGATGAATGAGACAGGCGTTACCGAAGTCGCAAGCCCGTTGCGGGCGACGATGGCAAAGAAGAAAGAGAATGTTGATAGTGAGAGTGAAGCTAAAGCACAAGTCAGGAGAATTAGATACGGTGTATGTGGTCGGTGATCCACTTGCTATGACAAATCAATTTACACCCCCCATATTAGTATTTTTTTTGGATTTATCTTTGAATAATAACGTCACATTTCAGTTGTTACATACAACGTGCCGACGGCCAAAAGTACTCGTCAGTGTGGCGGTGACGCAGTTGTGGGGGGGGGGTCCTGACTTTAGTTCCGCGTTGATCGTTACTTTGATGAGGGCGGTAATCATGCACATAGCCAAGTTCACGTGCGGGTCCGCGGTAGTCACCACGCTCTTTGACTCGAACTGAGGGTGCTCATTCGTCGGGTAGCATCAATACCCGAGCTCCCGAGGTTACTACATAACACACCGGACTAAAGATGTGAGGCCTTGAGGCCACTGCACGGCGTCCACGACATGAATGTCAGACACCGTATCAACGATTCGCTCTTCGGTGATTTTGGCCGTACTGTAACATTTAAGGTCCTTCCGTCTCGCAGTTTAAATCCGATCTAATCATTATCACCCAGCGCACCCCCACGGATCAATGTTTGATGTGTTATAAACTCATTTTGACAACTACTGTTTTCTGGTCAGTGCTCTCTCAATGTCTCTCTCTGACCTCCACCCGATAACCACTACTGTGCCCGTTACACTTTTGCGGATCTTCGAACCCATCATGGGGTTCATGCGGCGTTATGCAAACTTCTAATTTCTTCCTCACACCGAAGGATTTAATAACCTGGGGCTGATCCCAGGGATCAAATTCCAATATTCACAGCTGCACAGCTTTCTTTGTGTTTCTTTTCGCTACAGTTTCCCTAGCCTAAGCCAGATGGCGTATGTACTAACGACAAACCTTGATTTAGGTAAATAGTTGGTGCTCATTCTCTCGTTGCGTTCAAAGTTTCCCCGAGGAGAAATGTTATTGCAGCTCACTGGGCATTTCGGTTACTTGGCTCAAAGCTTCCCTTTGTGGATAAAATGTGGATAAAAATTCTACAGGATTACGGTCCCAGAATAGTCAGAGTCTATGCAAATTCACCTATATGGTGAACTGAGCTGCCCTTCTCAAGCTCTTCCCCTGCACAATTCCACATGCATTGTCTGATCTCATGCCCTTTGTCTTGCTACCTTGTTGCCACTATCGTGTTCGTCCGAGTTCACCGATATTTGGCTTGAAAGTGAAACATGTGAGTGTTATCTACGTCGACTTCTCCGCAGCCAATGCCGTTCTGATACCGCTTTCCGCAGTCCTTGTTCTATTAACTAGAAATAGCTTGATCGCTCTTCTCACGGTCAACATCCTAGGACCTCTGTTGTCGGTGAATAAACTGGCACTTGTCGGTGAACAAAGGCCATGAAATTTCTGGTTCACACAATACATTTAACATTCAGACTCGCAGGACGCTGGGGATGCTGAGTTACAGACCGTCATCGATTTCTCTCCAATGGATTCGGCCGTGGCCACCGCATCAAGCTCAGAATCCTTGCGCACTGCATGCTCCATATCTAGTACCTCATTTCAAACGCCTAAGCTGCCGTTTCTAATCGAATTCCAAGTCACCTGCTCGAAGATCCGGGCCTTTCTAGCCCCCCCCCCTCCAATAACTGTAGTGCACTGCGTTGATCAACGCTCTAACAGCAAGTTTATCAACCGATCATGATCGTATTAGAGCCTCTTCGGTAACTTGAGTAATGTACTATACAAGCCTGTGTGGAACGAAGGATCATCTATGTTCCAGCCCCTCGGACGTGATTGCCATCAAAGAAACGACCGAGGCACCCACACGGGCCACCGTGACGTCCCTCCACCAACACGCTTGTCAACTGACTTCCAACTCTAAACCATCCAGTTTATCACAAAACATTATTGTGCCTGACTCAAATTGCTACAGATTAACACATTAAGTGGAACTTGACCTTGTGGTTAACACAAGTTAGCAAACCAATACTCCCCATTTCAGCATATTAAGTTATCTATGTACCCGATTGTGACATAGGCAAGATGATGTACAATAAGTAATTGTCGTTGATATGTGTCTAGTATCAATATCGCTCAAAAAGGTCACTGAAGGACAAGGATGGTTAGCTTTCACGGGTCTGAAAATGCACCGACTGCGCATAAACCACGCACATAATATTCAATCTCTAGCTGTTGTTGTCAAGCGACGGATCATCATGAAGTAATGATGAGCACATGGACCCCTTGAGTAGCGAAAATACGTACGAAAAGAAAGGCCACGTTCCGAGGCCACAAGATGTTGAGGCCGACGGGGTTATAAATTTGGGTGTTTATTCTCTCGATCTTCTGCTTCAGCCGCCGCATCTCCTATACAAACTTTGTTCAGCAAGTATACCACATTGGGATACAAAGACAAACTTTATCGTAGTGTGACGTGAGGAAAAGTGTCGAGAGGTGCAGGGTAACGACTGAGAGAAAATTGAATATAAAGGAGTGGCGAGCGCTATGCGCGGATATTAGAAGCTCGTTGATGTCATTGATGGTCTCCATGAATTGAGTCGGTGTTATCTGGCAAGTTTAAGTTAGAAAACCGGAGCAAGGGGTGGATAGGAGCATGCAGTACTCGACCGTCAAGTTCGATGGGATATATTGAAGAGAACTGAGTCAGCTCCCCCCCACCATAATCCCTTTCAACGCGTACAATTTCTCGAGGATGGTGAACACCAATTTGTCCAACTGGGGGCGTTCCGTAGGCAGAGTCCGAAGCAGGTGGTCCAAAGTAGTATGATGAGTGCGGAATCAAGGGTCGCCGATGCCTGTGTAGTCAAGATCAACATAGAAGAAATCATTCATGCAGAAATCAGAGCGTACCCAGTTTGCTGAGATGCGTACATTGGAGACCTTGGAGGCGAGTGGGAATCAGTTTCGAGACGGACATTGTTATCAGACGGCGGATCAATCCCATCCCAAGGCTGAGGTGACGGCTCTCTAAATTGAAGATTTAGATGTGCTGGTCTACGATTTGTTCGTCTCCGAGGCTTCTTTTCCGTCTCTGGACTGATATCGAGGCTGTCACGGTCGTGAAAGGACAAGCCATCAACCTTGGTTGGTGACTCCACGTGTGTAAGGGGATGCCATTCATGATTAACAATGTCCACCTCCTCCAGACCCTGACTTTCTTCGTTTTCTAGTGGCGGTGTAAGAATGCGCACGCTCGTGCTTTCGGTGGTAGGCACGCGAGTGAGCGGTGGGCTCAGTGGCAGCTGTTCAGCTGCGGTGGCATTGTCCTCGTGTTCCACTTTAAAACTATCCAATTCTCTCAATTCCACCTGCTCTGCCCCTGAAGTTTCCTCGTTGGTGAAGTCCATAATGCGTATCCATGATGTTGCTCGAGAGGGCGGCTGCGCTGGAGCAACGAGGCTGGACGTAGCGGAAGAAGAAGACGGCCGCGTGTCGTGAGTTGTTTGTTCTGTGGTTGAAAGGATCTGTTGTGAATGTGCATGGGATGTTGATTCATCGTTCATGGGAATTTCAAGAGATGTCATGACTTGTCAGTGTCGCATTGAATATGCAAGGTCGAGGAGCGCTAACGCTGGATGCTCAATAGAAGACCAAGTAATAATGAGAACTTTTGCAGAGGATGCTCCAGATAGATGTAAGATTTAGAACGAGTTTTTGATTCCGATACCTGAACGAATTTCAATGACGAGGTTGGACGTAGTGAAACAGAAATAGATTCGGTTGCATTTTACCATCTCAACATCTCTACATACATTTGGTTCCGATATTTCATTGGCAGATAAAAATAATTGTACTGCTACTTGTCCAATACGCATATCTCGCTGCTTTCAGCACTCGGACTTCATCGGCGTGCGGCACGGTCCAAAGTATTTTCAATTACCCCAAAACTTTGCTAGCATAGGTAACCTTCTCCCATGCAACCGAATTCTTTCGGTACGGACAGGGGGTGACCCTGGGGGGCCTCCGTAAACCTCGCAGGCACACCTCTCGACGCCAATAGAAACTGATAACCTTTGCGGAACCCTTTATGTGCGAGATTCCGAGTCAGATATAGGTAGCTCGTGGAGCTCGGTCTTACAGATAGAGGGCACTCCAAAGCACCTATTTAAGTTAGCAGCCGCGCCCAAACCGATCTTGCGGCTCCGAAACACAAGAAAGGCATGGCTGCAAGGCGTCTTCGCTAATGACGATGCGTGAACTTGTGGCGGGCAATTTATCCCTAATCGATCGACTGCAAAAGGTTGGGCTGCGACTTTCTAGAAAATATAGACACTATCGTCAAAGTATCATCAGAAAAATTGCAGGGCATCCTGCAGAGCCTGGAGGGCTGGCTCTAGCTCATTAGGCCATCAGATGCGGGCCTGTGTCTGCCAGGACCAGATCGGCCTATCTGGCACCAGCTACAATGCCTCCTCGGAAGGTTTCGGGAATCTCGCACACCGACAGGCGCACCTCCTCCTTCTAAAGCTGATGTGCGTCTATGGACGACTCATGAGTAAAGGTGACAGGTGATAGACAGATCAGGTCCATTGACTTGAAGCCCGTGCAAGGAAAAGGATGAGATGAGATGATCCTGCAAGTTCGGTGGCGGACGTGCACTGGCATTTATATTTACCATCAATAACAAAACAACGGGAGGCGGAGTACACTTACGCAGTCTGAATCGAACCCTCCAGCTGCCAGAGGAAATGAATTTATCTCGATTGAGACTTGTCGGGGTCTATTTGGAAGGGTAGGATTCTCGATGATTGATGATCTACCGACTCTGTCGAAGAAGGTTCAGTCGTGCAGCGTGTTTTGCGAGAAAAGAAAAGAACGATGCAAGAGCCTTTCGTTGGCTATCTGTTCTCTGCACTGCATAGGTAGACGGATAGGAAGAAGACTGGCGATCGTTCCTTCTACGAAGGCTTTTAGACGCCGGCGTGCCATCATGATGCGCCCAGGAGTTGACTGGTTGTCTATCAATGCGTGGAATTGGTTGAGAACGACGCCTGCGTCATGCTCCAATCCACCTGATTCTCGCTAATTGATGATCTACCAGCCCTGTCGAAGAAGGTCCAGCCATGCAGCGTGTATTTTGCGAGAAAAGAACGATGTAAGACGCCATGCGTTGGCTACCTGTTCTCTGCACTAAGAGGAAGATGATCGTTCCTTCTACGAAGGGCTTTATACGCCGACGTGTCATCATAATGCGCCAAAGGAGTTGACTGGTTGACTGACAATGCCTGGAATTGGTTGAGAATGTGGCCTGGGTCCTTCGCGTTTATGCTCCAATCCATCTGATTCTCGATAATTAATGATCTACCAGCTCTGTCGAAGAAGGTTTAGTCATGCAGTGTGTTTTGCGAGAGAAGAACAATGCAAGACGCCTTTACGTTGACTATCTGTTCTCTGCACTAGGTAGACAAAGAAGGAGAAGACGATCACTCCTTCTACGAAAGCTTTTGTACGCCGGCGTGCCATCATGATGTGCCAAAGGAGTTCTCTGGTTGTCTAACAATGCGTGGAATTGGTCGAGAATGGCGCCTGGGTCCTTCGCGTTCATACTCCAATCCATCAGATCCTCAGTGATTGATGATATACCAGCCCTGTCGAAGAAGGTTCAGTGATGCAACGTGTGTTTTTGCGAGGAAAGAATGATGTAAGATGCCTTGCCAGGAGTTGGCTACCTGCTCTCTGCACTAAGAGGAAGACGGAAATCGTTCCTTCTACGAAGGCTTTTATGCGCCGGCGTACCATCATGATGCGCCAAAGGACTTGACTGCTTGTCTAACAATGCGTGGAATTGGTTAAAATGGGCGTTGAGTCTTTAGCTGGTTTGAAGCTGCTCCGAGTCCAATCCAAGCAGTCGCGATGTGTCACTATCATTATCAGACAACCGCGTTGGAGTACTCAAGCTTAGCAAAGGATGAACTTGAATTTCAAGTTACAGGCTCCACATCCGAGTCCTTCGCGTTCAGAGTCTAGAGAGGGCGGTTTGAAGCTGCTTCGATCCATTTACAATCGCAATGCATCTATCGGACAACCGAATCCGACGGAATGACTCTGAGAAGCTTAGCCGAGGAAGCAAGGAGAGGCCTCGACTTTTCTTTTCGGTTGCCCAATGATATGTGGAGAACTGACCGGGACCACCTGGAAACGGTTCGGATGGGTTGGCGCTATGTGACAGACAACCCCTTCAGGTGATATGGTGATTGAATCAGATTGATCAGGAAATGTGAATGAGGCTAGAAGGCGATAGATGAAGCTATTCCATTCCATCTCGTCGCGACCGTCAGAACGGACTGTTCTAGAACGACTTTCCAAGGTGGCTTAGCACCTGCGCTATGTATTTATGAAAATCCAAAACTAAGTACAAGGCATCGCCTTACGCAGGTAATCGCGATGTTTCTCTCGACGACCACTAGTCCAGGTGCATTTTAATCAAGAACAAAAGTTTCACGCTATTGTCCAGCCATCATGCAATGCACAAAACATGGTATTCGCAGCTCAACGGGCTGTGAACGAGTGCGTTCAAAGTATCTTTACATGCGAGTGTATGGATAATTATCTGTATTATGCGATACTGCATAGCTATTGCGTCAATGCAATCATAACAAGGTCAAGCTTCAAGCCTAAATAGCAAGCGCATAAAAAGGATATCTTCGGTATTAAGGGGGAGTAGGTGCATTCTTTCTTGTGAGCGAGCAGGAGATGTGGTTGGCTTCATTGGTGGAGAGCCTGCTGCTGGGTTCATGACCTCGGAAAGTTTTCCTCGTGATGGGGGAGTAGAAGAACGATGAGAGTCGAGAATCATCCGGTCATCAGATGGTGAAGGGACGCTTGATGCAGGTGATAGTGTGGCGATAGGTGGCAGTGCGATAGGACCAGATGGACTGACATGTGATGCATGTCCAATGGGGCGGGGATGAGGTGGAAGCACTACAGCTAGCTGCGGCGGACTAGTTGGGTAGCGAGATTCGGTATGACGTGACTCAGGAGAATGTGAGGGCTGGGTGCGGAAGGGTATGGGTGATGGTCGCGACGAAGGTATGGGGGTGTGTCGAGAACCTGATGGAGATGACGCACTGCGCTTGCCACCCTCCACCCTCGATCGCTTCGTGTCTATCTCATCCAGGGCAGGGCTCAGAGGACGCTTGAGGGAGCCTGGAGCTTCGGGTGGTGAAGGACGGCTGCGCGAAGATGAAACAGAGCCACGGTCGGTGGATGAAGATTGGATCTCGGGTCGGCATTGCGAGAAATGAAGAAGCGTTTCGATGCCTTCGTCGTAGTCATCATCTACGACACGTGAGGGTGGACGAGGCGTCGCGCTTGTAGGCGAAGGCTGCAATGACCTGCTTCCCGAGGAAGACGTCTCAGGTCCCTCTTTGGCAGAGAAAGAGCCAATCTTGAATGGAGCAGGTAGATTTGAAGTGACACCATTAGAATCTGACCGACCAGACTCATCCTTGGCACGTCGTTGCCTTCGCTTCTTGTCCTTCTTTGGCGCCTCGCCAATGACCCCAGTACCAGCAATGCTTTGCGTGTCCGAATCCTTATTATCCTTCACTGGCTTCCGTTTGCGGTCACGCGCATCAGGAACAGGAGTGGGTCGCGGGCTCTCAGAGGGGCGCTCAGAGGGGCGAGAGTTGCCCCCCATATGGTGAGGAAGTCCATGTGGAATACCTTCCGGCGAAGCTGCGAAACCCATCGACTGCCTACGTTGCTCATGCACCTGACGTTCCCTCTCATACTCCCGTGCGTCTCTGTCCTGTTCACGTGCAGGGTCGTATCGCCAGTGGCCACCCTCAGGAGGACCTGATGGTGCAGGTGAACGAGGGTGAGGGGGACCGGGGGGCTTGGAGTCCCAGTACGCACGAGATGGATGTGCGGATGGATGTGCAGACCGAGGAGATGTCTCCATTGGACTGTGTGCACGAGGCCCGGGAGAACGCGAGGGATAATAGGGTTGCTGCGAAGGATGTGAGGGGTACTCAGGGCGTCCTCGGCGCTCTCGTTCACGCTCCCATTCACGATGATGTTCAGGAGGTGGTCCACGCCGATCCCATACAGGATCATGCTCTGAGCGAGGTGGCTCACGAGGGTAATTAGGAGGCGATCGTTGCGCTAGGTTGGGCTGAACAGGCCCATAGGCTGCCTATTGGATGGAGGATAATTGGGGTACCCAGGGCCTGGAGATCGGACACGGGAATTGTGTGGTGGCGGTGGCGAAGCAGACGTCGAAGGGACCCTGAGTGGACGGCCAGGGAAGTGATCACTGTATTGACCAGGACCATGCACAGCCGAATTACGAAGCTCTTCCGTTTGCACTTGCTGCTGGGGAACAGGGTGATGAAGGAGGAGGGTTTGGTGGCCAGTTGGCCCGCGACTTGGACCCTCACGCGATGAACCAGAGTAGTCACGAGAATGAGGTGGACGATCAACGTCCATAGGCGCGAGAGGTGTATGTGAAGGCATGTGACGACTCTCGTCAAGCACTACAGGCGGTGGAGGACCACCTCGGAATGGACCAGGTGACGATCTAGAAGCGGGAGGTGCAGGAGGAGGCAGATGAAGATTGTCACCGCTAGGCGGGCCATTTGACTGAGGCCGGAAGATTGGAGGACGAGTTGACGTGGATTGCAGCAGGAGAGGAGGACCGGTGAGTCCTGGAGGAGGAACGACGGCACTGGCATAAGCGGTTGGGTGTACGTCCTGAGGACCTGGTGCAGCAGGCAGCTGACCGCCAGTCGCTTGAGCATTCTTGAGGAGCTGGAGACGCTGCGAGATGATATGGTTTCCAGGGTCAAGTTCGCTGGCACGAGCATAAGCATCGATGGCGTCTGAGATCTGGTTGTTACAGCTCTCGTAGAGGCTGCCCAAATCAAACCAGACTTCAGAGATATAAGGGTTGATGCGGATGGCACGTGAATATGCATCAAGAGCATCACGAAACTGGTTGATTTGAAAGTAAAGGACACCGATGGAACACCAAAATGTGGGGTTACGACCGTCGCGGTAGACTGCCTGCTGGTAGGCTTCGTACGCCTTGTTGTACTTCTGGCCGGCCATGTATGCACGGCCGAGGAGGTACCAGCTTTGGGCGTCTGAAGGGTCTGTATGATGGCATGAATACAAAAGGCAAAGATGGCTAAATTACGATAACCCACCAGCTTCTAGGCTCTTAGTCAGGTACTGAATGGCGAGCTCTTGGTTTTGGAAAGAAGATCCATCTTGGTGATACAACCACCCCAATTGCTGTAGGACTTTTGCATGCCCAGGGTTGTCAACCACAACACGTTCGTATGCGTCTTTAGCGCGGACATGCTTCAAAAGATGATGAGTATGCATAAAATATGGTATAGGAAGGCTGCTTACGTCTTTTTGTTGCTCGTGGACATGCCCAATCTGGAACCAGATGTCCGCATGGGCGAGGGGACTTGGAGGATTGCGGAGGATGCGATCAAAGCAGTTGAGTGATTCATCATATTTGCCCTGCTGCTTGTAGATTATGCCAAGACGGAAGAGGATCTCGTTTGCCTTGTCAAAATCTAATTCTGCGGAATGAATATTAGCCATGATGGCTTCGCGAAGTCGAAGAAAGGCAACCTTTGTCCATCTTGAGGACAGAAGCGAACGCCTCTTCAGCGTGGTCCAAGGATCCATACCGGTCATATAGTATACCGATACCATACCACAATTTAGGATCCTCCTTTGTGATGACATGAGGACGGGAGAAGAGATGTGAGTAGCGGACATACCTTTGGATTAGGGAGGAGGTACAAAGCCTGCTGATAAGCGGAGTAAGCCTTCTGCAGATCATCCTGCATGAGATAACAATGGCCTGACAAAGGCCATGAGCGAATGCGGATATGTAAGGGTAAGATGAACTAACCGAGTGCGCTCCATACTTCGCCGTTGTCTTCTTGTAATTGAAGAACACGTTGGAAATACTCTACAGCCTGAAAGAGAAAGATGATGACATCAGCCCCTGCCACGTGAAGATCTGAGATTTGTAAAAGTGATCTAAGATAAGCAGGGCGTAGAAGGAATATCCTCGGAGGATATCGGCTTCGACGCGGGATTGGGCATCAAGGATTTTTCCTACCTTTGGATAATTTTCCTTGATCCGCGCGATTCCCGCAACTTGTGTAAGACCTGACAGGGACATCGGATTATGCCGTAGAGCGTTTTCATATGCTGTGATCGCATGTTCCAGGTCGCCCATCTGCTCCGCGACACGCCCTAGTAGAGCCATTAAACTTATTAGCCGATTTTCTTTTGAAAGATGAAAGAGACTTGCCGATCAAAAGCCACGTTTGTTCGTTGGCCACTGCCAACTTGTGAATGACGCTGGATGGTGGGGGAGCAACGCCGTTTGAGGTGGGAGCGTTTGGTATTACGACAGGCGATACGATCTGGTTTGAACCATTTGAAAGAGCTGGTGTAGTAGGCAAGGCGGCTGCATTGCCATTGATATGTGTTGGTGGTGGTGGGTGGGTGAGGATAGCATGAGGATGAGGTGGGTCATGCATGCGTACATCCCTTTCAGACTGACGTTGCATATGTCTGAGGGACATGGTAAGAGGCGATTGACGCCGAGTGGATTGAAGACAAGAAGCGAAGAGGGGAAAGTTGTCAAACCTTGGAGGATGATGTATTATATATGAAACTGCGGGAGAGGGGAGATCAGGGCCTTGGCCGTCGGCTACTTTCAAGTACTAGTAATAGTGATCTCGGCTCTTTTCGCATGTGGAGTTTTCATGGAAGTACTTCCAATCTTGGAACATACCGTGAGTTAAAGAGCTTAACGGTCGAATCCAAATTTAGTAATAAAATTAATCGCTGTCTTTCAAAAAGTTGATTGAAATGCCAATCCGCGTAATGCCGTTCCATCTTCGGTACTTTTACGGCAACCCCTTTTGACGTCCTAGATCTGGAACGATCTCGGAGGCGATACCAAAGTACCATTGTACTGGTTCCGACTTGACATGAATGTTGTTGTCATCCTGAGCTGTTGTATCCAGGGTCTATTCATACTACTTCTGGAATGAGTCCATTTCTAATTTGCCCTTCACAATAGTCAGGTACCCTCCTGTCAAAGCTTACTAGTGGCGTATGCCAATCTTGATCTTGTTCTCACTTTAGGAAAATGAAATTTACCAGTTACTTCCAATTGGCCGCCGCCCATCTCTCGCTTCAGCTGACTTCCACCCGTCATGATCTCATCGTAATCTCCACGTGGGTACTACACTACTCCTTAGACTTTTTTTTTTTTTTTTCATGACGAAACAAATCATTGAAAGCGATGCCACGGAGAGGTCCTCGAGAGTACCTCAAGCTGCATCATGGTGGTCATGACCGTCCTTTTCGGTTCACAGATCTCCGTCGAACCTGCCGAGAACCCTGAAGCCTGAACTTGGCGCCGACCACCTAATCTGTTGCTATTATTCAATTTGGTGACGCGATATGCCAACGGTGGTGCTTCACAGGGCTTCCATTTTTTTCCTCCGAGAAGACAATGACCACGCGTTAGACAAAGAAGGTAATTACATATTTCCATCATTCATTCAAACCAGCGTCCCGCTGACTTCGTTTCAAGCACAGCGCTGGTACTTGATCGCCTCACAACCATGAATGAACGCGATCCTCCGACCGGATAGATAGATCTACTACCTCCGTCCTAGTCGGTGCTCATCGATCAATAACTGATCCCCCTGTAAGCAGTCGTTCTTTGCTGTGGTAACAATAATTTTGCGCAGCCATATTCATATCTGTATAGAGGCTAGAAGTTCATAGTAGCACTGACCCTATCTAAAAAAATTGCATCAACCGCCAGGTTTACGTTAAATGCTTTCTCCTCATCGAGTATGGAACTTCCTTTGGACCTTTTTACCAAACTCAGCTTTCGACGACTCAGAGCTGCGTGCGAAGGATCGTCAGGCTTATCGGACCGGCGAATAAGACTTTCATCGGCCAAGTTCGGAAGAGAACGAGATTCACAATAAGAAGCGCTGCGTGACAGCAGGCACATTTCTATAAGTTGGGGGAGGTTGGGGCGGTGTGCTGCGGTGTGGGGATGTCGACAGTGAAAATGCGATGCGACGGGTTAGTACACGCACCGATGGGAATTAGATCAACTAAGCGACGCCGCACAGGGTCCGGCAAACATGTAAACGTCGTTCAAGTTGAGTGGCTGTTGATTGCAGGGACGCACCGCATGCAGACTGCACCCGACTAGATTCGTTTGACAGTAACGAGACGGTCAAGTCCGCGGGAGATGAAAAAGATATCCACGAACGTATGCATACGTATGCCCACGGTCTTCTCAGTGATAGCGGGTCTGATCTTCCACCGCGCTAAATTAGGTAGGTTTGGACGATAGAACGGCTCATGCGGCGTTCCCGTCATGTGACTTGGTATAGTCTCGCTTGCTAAAAGTCCGTGCCATGCAAAGGGCCCATCTGGGGTTTCACAACCTGATTTCATTAATTTGTTTTTTTTTTGGATTTCTTATACTAGTAGTAGCTTAGCGTTGGCTACTCGCGCTCGGCTCGCCTACACGGGAACTTGATCTGTCACGCCTTTCTATCGAGCGGTAAATAATGAATATATAATATTCGTTCGGGGAAGCCATGACCAAGCAATTTCCGAATCGGAGAATATAAATATAAAATGCTCTTTGCTTTCGCTTTGTCCAGGAGCCAAATACTCTCAATTGTAGTCTAGCGTAACGTTACATTGTATCAGAACGACAGCCTGGTGACTAAGGTGACAACATCCGTGGGGTGCCGGTGAACTCTTGACATGCTGTCATCGTGCGATGTGACGTTTCAATCTGAATCTCCCCTTTGAGAAGCTCAAATCCAAAGATAGCCGATAACTCGTAATCAGCACGCCTGAACGACAAAACCGACTGAGAAGAGACAATTGCGTCCCCATGCTAGACTATCGTAGTAATTACGATAATGTCTCTTTGTATCCGACGGACATGGCCACAAGATTTCCTTCCTAATTGAACACGTACTTGGAGCCCTAAACGCTGTGGCGGCAAATGGGATGAATCCGAGTCATTACAGGGCAGCTCGGGCGGGGAAGTGAGTAACTGAGACGCCAAAGATAGACAAGCGTGAAGGGAAGATCCGTGGTCATTTAGTAGATATGAAAAAGGCCATCATGAGATATTGCCTCTTTCACTGACGCGCTAGAGATCTATACAGATCCTACAGCTTGCGATATGATGATCATGAACGTGGTGTCCTGCGGTGTTTCGGAACTGAAAGCCCTGGTCCAGGGAACAAATATCAATTATAGTCCATTCTTCCACGCGTTATTTGTTGTTGTTTGGCACGCCGTCTGGACTTGTGTTTAACACCAACGAGTACATCAATTGCTATTCAATTGCTAACTGTAATGACTCGTGAGTCACTGATTTTTTTTCGTAATATCGTGCTGCTGATGTTACTGATAATCTGATGTAAAATGCAGGCGGAAATCAACGAGAAACAGATCGGGCAAAGGCCGCTAAGAAGCAGGCGGCCTTGAACAAATCCAAAGCAAAGGAAAGTAATACATCGCTGGCAAAGCGCAAAGAAGCGTACGTGTCCATCTTTGCATAGTGATGACGGGCTTATATCTCCCTTGTAGTGATGCAGAAATTCTAAGAGCGAAACAGAAGGCATGACCTTCAGTTGCTACATTCACCGTCGTATTGTTTGGCTCACTCTATCTGATGTTAGAAACGAGATGAAGAGAAGGCTGCAGAAACCGCAGCAAACGCAGTTAAATCGATGAAATAACACGAGTCTATGGTCAGGCCATTGATCCTGACCGTGGTCTCATCGTTATCAATTAGAGCTTGGAGATTTTTGGTGGGAGCGTCTATCTGTTTTCAATGTAGCTTTTGATAGATCTCAAAAGTGCGAGACTTGTGCGATGGGATAGATTAATTTTGGACTCAGCTTTATGTATTTGTCAGCAGAAGGACTCCCCTCGCAACACGAACTTTGATTACCCGTTTCCACATGGTGGGGACCGTCTTACGGCGCCTTCTGATATAAATCGCACGGATCGACAGATCATGCCAAATGAGCTGGATTTGTATGATTTCTCATGACAAAGGGGGCCGTTTCACTGTCCATCCAACCTAAATTCGACCTTTCAGGAATACGGACGCTCGGGTGCCCCACATCTCATATTATTACCTCAACAAATGCCGTCAATCAAATGAAGTCTATATTTATCAAGAGAACGGGCCTGGCCGGGCTCCGGATGACCGGCATGTCAAATGTTGTAGCGATATCTTAGCTTCTTATGCCCAGCCAGCCCTGACCTGAAACCTTGCTAAACATGCGAGTTATCAGCGCTGAAAGCGATCAAATCACGAAACAGAAACTTACCAATTACAGTTTCCATTATTCCTATTTCATACAAGCGGTAACAATTAGATTAACAACTTGTCTTCACTCAAACCTTGTTCCCATGGCAGATCCACTCTTGACGGACACATCTTGCGTGCTCACCGTGGGTCCGCTCATTATTCTTCCGATCATCCGACAGGGGGTAACCCTTTGGATAATCAGATCTCAGAGCCCACAGCCCAATAGACAATTTGACTCCTCGTCCTCTGATCCCCGGTTGGATCCGGAAACCAACTCGCCTCCCAAAACCATCACTAGACTCGACACTAGAAGACCACCTAAATCAGCGATAACCTCACTCTCGATCAGAACGTTTATAAAATTGCTCTATACTACTATATGCCCCATAGATTTAATCAGAAAAGAAACTAGTCATTTTACTTTAATCGCTTGCCCCCCTTCTCCACGTCTTCTGCGAGGTGCATCTCCGGAGATATCATCACTACTTCCAACCCAAGAACCCCGACGTGCAGGCCCAGAACCAAGGTAATGGTCAGGGAACTGTGCCATAGGGGGAACTGCGTACCTTGACGGCGAATGAACAGCTTCCTGACGTGTACGGTACAGCGAGAATAAGGAATTCACGAAGACCGTCAAAAATGTTAGTGACGTCAACGTAAAAGCCTATGCACAAATATGTAATCAGCACAGCAACTCTGATCGGCAGGGACTCGCATGTGTGCACTCACCAATGTTTTCCAGCTAATGGGCTCCACAAAGCCATTGATGACATCTGCAATGAGTTCCGCACCCACTCGAGCACGGCCAACCATACTTGGGTCGCGATCCATGCATGTTTTCCAAGATCCACATTGTTGGATCATGGCAGGCACAGGGTTACTTTCACACAGGTTGTTCCTGTATTGTGTAGCACACATCCCTATCTCTTGCACAATATCTGACCAATGTTTCATTTTAGCAGACACATTGACCGGAATGAAGATCATACCCATCGAATATTCCGAGATGCGGTGTTCAACATCACGTTGTACTGTGAGAATGAAGTGCACCAGCAGATAAAGAAACACCAGGACCAGGGACAGGTTAAAAAAGAACTGCAGATACCTTGAGAAGCATGATCAGCGCAGCGCACTTGGAGAGTGGGAATGCAAACGACCTCACCCTAGCAGGACCTGTGGCGTGTCTGCCCGTGGCGCTGGGTTAGCCGGCATGTTGAGTGTGTAGTGATTTGACGTATTGCGTGTCACGGGCCCAACATGATCTACATCCCCATCAATTTCTTCCTCACTCCCGTACCCCAGGTCTTCGCGTAATGATACAACGTGTTGGCTTTTTGTACGAGCCTTCTGCCTCGAGTTGAAAACTCTTCTGAGCGCCCCTGTGGCAACTATTCTCCCGTTTTCTTTCTCAGAAGCCTCGGATTTAGTAGGGCTAAGCTCGGACATGTCTACATCGCGCAGCTCTTGCACAGGAAATGCCTTCTGGGGTGAGAAATTCACGGGAGGCACCCATGGGTGGACTGGAGGAGTCTGCGGTGTTGGAGCCTGAAATATGAACGGCACGTTGCGGTTTTCGCCAAATATAGGAGCTTGAGGTGGCTGAGGAAATGCCGGGCTCGTGGGTTGAAGGTCGTCGAACGGGCCTGAGACTAGTTAGTAAGGTTAGAATTCAAACAGAACGAAAACCCACGTTTTCGGGGTGCATTAGAACCATTATTAGCCCACACCGGCGTCGTATTACTGCTCGGTCGAGACGTAAACTGGAAGTCCATTGGAGCCTCGGTCGATCTTTGCGCATGCGTGTGAGCGTTCATAATGTCACAGGTGTGTGAGCGGAAGTGTATGTAGTTCAAAGCGGCTTATAAGCCGAATGCCACAAAACGGGCTTAACAGTTGGAAGGTGCGCAGGGCCAGCTGAACGCTGACGGGTTGAGTGCAAGTTGCAACACGAGCGTGACAACGACGCGTTCGTCACAAAATTACAATTCCTCATCACGCTCATTCAAGTTTTCGTCACGTGGTGGACGGGGCTCAAGAGTTATTTCCACCCGAGTTCATTAAGCTCAATGTTGTCAACAATGAGAGCTGGTCCATTAAGGGCAGCGCTAGCTGCGACCAGAAGTCAAGCAAGAGTAGGCCTACTACCGTCTTCACGCACAGTGCACCATATTTCAAGCACATGGGGACCTCCATCAGCAAACCTCGTGCCCATAGTCATCGAACAGACAGTAAGCTAACATGCATTCGTCTGTTGGCTCCAGCTCAGCACTCTACCTCGTGCGTGCAGGGAAGGGGCGAGCGATCGTATGACATTTTCTCTCGCCTATTGCGCGAACGTGTAATCATGTTGTATGGACCTGTACGTCTCCGGTTCTCCCAAGCCCCAGGTTGAATTAATTCATATCGTCGGCTTCCAGATACGGGATACAGATTCAGCCCTGACCGTTGCACAACTCTTATTCCTTGAAGCTGAAGATTCCTCTAAACCCATACACCTATACATAAACTCCCCTGGAGGGAGCGTGACTGCAGGGCTAGCTATCTATGATACAGTACGAGAGCTCTTTTTTGTCTCTTTGCTTACCAAACTAACTTTTTAAAGATGCAGGTTTGAGATTCCGCGGGGTGGCATTATTTGCATCTGACGGCCTACCTGTCCACTTTCAGTACGTTTCTTCGCCGATACACACGTATTGTGTGGGACAAGCATGCTCCATGGGATCCCTATTATTAGCAGCGGGTATGT
This sequence comes from Suillus spraguei, assembly GCA_016800925.1. Lineage (NCBI taxonomy): Eukaryota > Fungi > Basidiomycota > Agaricomycetes > Boletales > Suillaceae > Suillus > Suillus spraguei. The sequence goes on along the minus strand of JABCPU010000050.1, from coordinate 174,052 downwards.
CCATTGGAACCATTTCATTTAAAAGACGTATCACTGTGGTCTAGGTGAAAAGGGAAAGCGTCATTGTCTTCCTAATGCCAGTATAATGATCCACCGTGAGTGACGATAGCGGCGACGGCGATCATCAGATAACCCATATTACTCGGTTGCAGAGCCTTCCGGTGGCGCATCTGGGCAAGCTTCCGACATTGCAATTCATGCCAAGGAGATTTTGCGTGTGAGACAACTACTGACAAGTATATATCAGCGACATTGTGCCAAAGCAGAGGAGAGCGAGGTATCGGGGTTGGAGCGGTTCGGTAAGCCCGTTTTCATTTGCCAGGTGGCCGTGTTGACTTTTTGTTCAGAGAGGGCGCTGGAACGAGATTATTTTATGACGGGCAAGTTTCCTCATATATAATGACAACGTATCTCTCATAAAACAATTTTAGCACAAGAAGCACTTAACTTTGGGATTGTTGATGGCATTCTGGAGAAGAGACCAAGTTCCGAACGCGATTCAAATTTGGATGACGCACGAACTTAAAGCCCCTTCTACTCCCGATTCGGACACGATGTAGAGCTTGCAATGGAAGCCCCTTTCGCCTTTTTTGTACTTGTCTACGCCCGTGTAATCTTCGTCGGTGATGGGGTAGGATAGCATGCACGTGAAATGGACTGATGCCAGCTAATGCTGTAAGTTTCTAGATAGGTCACCTCCCTGAACTATGTGGTGTTGAAGATGCCTACCTCCACTGTGAAAAACGTCATATCGCAGATTCCCGTTTCCAGAATGGTGATCGGCATGTCAAGGGTAAATTCCCATGTCGGCGCCTCCCCAATTAATCGATCTATCTGGCCAACCAACATGTTGCGTGGAGGGCGTAATACCCTTCATTAGGATGTCCCCCTTCATAAACTAACAACAGTAATGTCATTGTCATGGTCAGTCTGAAAGATCCGCGATGGTGCTCTCCAAATTGCGCGCATGAGATCATGTCAATACATTCTTCACTCGATGGTACCCGTTGAGCGTATTCGTGGCCTCGAGAAAACCCCCTGTGAACATGTTCCAATGCGCAGTCATCTCGATTGGAGGATAATCTTATGCACCCTGGTCCATTAATCTCAATTGCCGGCAATATCCTTCAAGCTTCGAGTGAAATGTGCACTTCGAATCATGCGTATCACCTACATATAACTTTTTCGCAGGTTGTGCGGATCCTCGACGTGTGGGATACGTGTCGAGCCTGGATCATCCTTGATTGGTTGTGTCGTTCTTGCCCACGCAAATACCACGGCCCTGCTTATAATAGGATATGTAGCTCATCCAAGATTAACGCGGATAGATCACAGGATGTTGACCAAGTGTACCCGGTGAGTATCATGATCGAATGAGGGAATACTAAATAGCCTTTGCCATTCCAGGCTGCGCCTGTTCAAAAAAGAAAAAAAGAAAAGTTCCGTGCTCGTGTGCGCTGTGCGTGCGCCGCAGCAAGTCCCATCATTTTAGCGAGCTCGACCTCAAGGCACAGCATATGATCTCAGATCATATGCCTTATCAGCATTTCACCGATATTTTCGACACAGCCATCCGTGTGAGCGCTTCATCCGAAGAGATCCCCTGGGTCCCACACGATCCGCTGATGAATACTTGTGGATGACATCGGGCCACAGGAATAAGATGGGATGCCTACCAAGTGTCAGGGTCTGGCACCTGTGTCATCAAAAGCATATTTAGCTACGCGGATGCCCTCATTCCGCTCATAGATAACCTCACTTTGCAATTAGCCAGTCATCTATCAGAACAATGGTCTGAGCATCTTGGTTTATGTGGCTTTTAGCACCTGTACTTATGAAAGCCACCTTGTTACCTTTTTGTGATCTCATCATCCCGGCGGATCAAAGCCAACAGCGATTGATCTAAGGTTGGTTTGGTTGGTTTGGTTGGTTGGTTGGCCTCACGGTGATGTAGGGATGGTTTAGGATGTGACTAGATAGACGATGAGATAGATGAAACTCTCAGTGGCAGGACCCTCTAGACATATGAAGTAAGCTGCTGTCAACAGCTACATATTAATTGAATGAGGGGGCAGTGATCTCCTTTCAAATAATCAAATGGAAGAACCAACATTATGGAGACTGTCCTCAATAGATAACTAAATATAGCTCTGTTCTGATTGATGAGATCGAATAATCTTGACAACTGTGATCTCACGAAATAATTCCAGCTTACTTCCAGTGGCTACTTCAGTACAACACGGGATACAGGAAACCACCGTACGTGGCGCAATAAGCGAAAAAAAAATAACTTGGCATGGGGCTTTTAAAATAAACCAAAACTAACGCCACCAAATCCTGGCGCCTCCATCGTGCGTGCGGACCTATTAACTCACCATGATCTTCACCACTAATGCATGTTGTTGCGAGAAAGGAAGTCGCGACGATTGCCCCCTCCCCCCCTGCCTCCTCCATTACCTCCCTGCCCCTTACCTCCATTGCCCCCTTGCCCACCACCACCTCCACCTCCACCTCCATTACCCTGGCCGGAGTTATCAGTGGATGAAGCAGCAGAACTTTGCGCAGTTGCTGTTCCACTTGCAGCTGCCGAGGACGTTGCAGAACCACCTCCAGCACCGTTGGCGTTAGCGTTATTACTAACAGTAAACTAGAGGGATGGTGAGTGCGCGGCAAACATGTGTCCCGGGAATGAACGCACGTAGACTGCATCATCAAGAGATCCATGCTGTGCAATGGGCACCAAGACCGGCTGGTGGTTTGCGGCACTGTTGATCGTCGAGATCTTGTAGGTCCCTTCAGGAAGACCATTGGTTACGTCCGCAGTGAGGATACCGTTATTAGCTGGGTCGTCTAGGCCCTTGAAGAACGCAAACTTGGTAGGGTCAGTTGGTGTCGTCTGCGTGAGTGAGTCCAGCTGCTCGATAACGATATGGGAATGCCCCTGGATCTGCCCTTGTCCGTTTAACTGCTGGGGTGCGGAGAAGTACGTTTGTTGGGCATTAGTAAAATGCCCCGTCTCCATGCCTTGAATGGCAAGAGAGACCGTGAACGCCTGGTTCGGTGGGATAACATCGAGGTTCTTCGGATTGGTGAATTTGGCAGAGGGCATGTTCGCCGTGGAGGGGATAGATCCCATAGGTGCGGGGTTACATGACCCACCAGTAATCTGCTGGCCATTGGTGATCGGCTCATTGGGGACCGTCAAGCAGAAGTTGATGAAGTTATTCGATGAGGTGAGTGATGCGACCTGGCCAGCAGTAGGTTGCCCCTGACCGTCGTTTTGGAAGCCCGTCGCGATGACCGCGGGGTTAAGAGCTGAAGAAATACAAATGAAGATACTAAGAAAGAATACGGCAAAAAAGACATACTCAGAGAACTCTGGGGATCGTTATTACCATTACCCCCGCCCCCTCCTCCACCTCCGCCTCCATTTCCGCCTCCATTGCCATTTCCGCGACCTTGTTGGCGGACAACTAGACCAGGCTCAGGAACGGCGAAGCCAGCGACCAGCGAGGCAAAAGCAGGCAGGGCAACAAGAAGTCGAAAGGAGCGTTTCATTTCGAAGAAAAAGTTCAACAGGCTTCGCAGAAGCCGAAGAAGAATGACCAGGGGAAGGGTCCTATAAATCTGCTCTCATGTTAATCGTCTTCCTAAACGAATGAAAACCAAAGGGTGATACTCACAATAAAGCAGCACGGCTGCCAAAGGGAAGGCAATGAAAGGAAAACTGACAATAAGGAGAATGGTCTGACATTTATACGGTATAAAATTCCAGGCTGCAGACAGCGTGCTCCTAGCTTTGGAGGTCACCACGGAAACTGCAGCAAGGGGCATTTGGCCACAAAGACAAAGCGTTGCGACAGCCATTCGAAAATGTCAAACCCCAGCAAGTCTTGAAGAAAACACTTTGCTCCAAAGGAAGGCAAAAGGATCGTCGTGAAACAGCGCTAGTGTGGAGAAGTAGACTCATTACCAAATTGGGGATGTTGACATCGCAACAACGGTGATGTTGTTTAGCAACTGCTTAGTCAGCAACCTACAACCGGTGATTGATAACACGATTAGATCAAGAAATTAATGAAAACGTCAAGCAGTCAAAGGACCTCGAGGGAGTCTACGAAACCCGCAAAAGAGATCGGAATTTGAAACGCACAGAAAATTTACTACACACGAAGAACGGGCCTTGTCCAAAGCAACTGTGTGACTTTGTGATCGGGCCCCCGACGGGCATTTGCGGGTCAACGAGACTAGACACGTATCATACACGCAAAATTTTTGACAGCCACGTATAACGAGTCATCGGTACCAGAGCCCGATAGGCAGTGTAGCGTTCGTAAGAGGCATTGTGCTGAGGGGTATATTAACACAGTAAAATGACCAGTTACACGGTAGACGCGTTCTACTCATATTTGGTAGAAGTTTTTACCATGAATGACGCGAGCGTGTCTATTTCACTGACTGCGTGGTCCTGGAAATGTCTCTCTGCGATGGCAGCAAGGATTGCTTGGATCTCAGCAATGTCCGCCAAGATGGGCGTGCGACTCTCGCTTTCCTCGAGTAATCGAGAGCTTCGTCGACGGCTCGGATCTTTGGTATCTCTCCTTGGCCTGTTCCCAGAAGTGGGAATCGTGAATGGACTAAGGCCTCGAGGATTCTGTCTTACAGGGTCAAGGAGAGAATCGGGAGAAGGTGGATCTGCTGCGGTCAAGGGTGATGGGTACACGGGTGGAATGAGATTGAAATGAGAGAGGTAACGATAAAGCCCTGCGGTTGGCATGTTTCTGAAGTCAATCTAACGAATAACATATCAATGTAATGGTGGCAGGTATCACAGGATCACTCTCACTGCGCCCTTCAAGTCATTATCTGCAGACTTATCTGCCCTTCTGTTGACTGCTGTGCCGTTTTCTACTCTCTTTCTTTTGACGCGTGGCTCTCCCTCTGCCCTATCCGCTGCCTGTCTCTTTGTCCCTGCGACTCCAAAGTAGGCTGCATCGTCATTTGGTTTCTTGCGAGCCTGAGGACGCGATCGTGAGCCTGACGTCGAACCGGTGTTGGCTGATAAGGTCCCTACTGCAGACATAATTGCGATTGAAGCGGTAACTGCGAACTGAACGGGTCGGTTTCACATCGATAAGTTCCCACGGCGCTTATCATATCTCTTCGGCTAGTTCTTAAGCTGTTTCACTAACAACCTCTTAACAACCTCAGCTAGACCAAGGCTCTGCAGTACTAGCCCCGGCAAGTCGGGTGGGCCGTTGCACGGCTTAGAAATGCTTGTTAACCTAAGGCATCGTTAATCGCGACAAGTTCGGTTAAGTACTGCCATACTGTAACAGATAAATAGAAAATAGAAATCTCATACGATTCCGAGTCCGTGAACTTAGCCCAAGCTTAGCGTTATCACTTTGCTTCTTGTCTTCAACCAATAATGTCCACCTTTGGATCCCTTTTCCGCGTCACTACCTACGGTGAGAGCCATTGCGCCTCCGTAGGCGCGATCATCGATGGATGTCCTCCTGTATGAGTCATTTCTACCCGCAATATAAATAAAACCTTATGATGTACTGCAGGGACTCGAATTATCTCCACAAGATATTCAGGTACAGCTGAGTCGCAGAAGACCAGGACAGAGCAATCTTACCACACCTGTAAGGATCTATTCTTTTTGTGTATATTATTCTCATCCCAAAGTGTGCGATAGAGAGACGAGAAGGACCTCGTGCATGTGCAATCTGGCATCGAGCAAGGTGTCACCCTTGGAACGCCTATAGGCCTCCTCGTAAAGAACGAGGATCAACGTCCAAAGGATTATTCTGAGACGGATCTGTACCCTCGCCCGAGTCACGCTGATTACACCTACCTCGAAAAGTATGGTGTGAAGGCTAGCAGTGGAGGCGGACGTAGCAGTGCACGAGAAACTATTGGTAACATTATCTTGTTTGTGACGTTCATCAGAGTCTAATTCGAAACTTCTTTGCACAGGCCGTGTTGCAGCGGGTGCGATTGCCGAAAAATACCTCAAACAGGTGTTTGGCATTGAAATCGTTGCGTTTGTCAGTTCAGTTGGCAAGATTCACTTGCCGTCCAATGTAGCACCGGTGGATGCGGATGCGGACAACGATGATGTAGCAGACGCGTTATCACCTGAATTCAGACAGTTACTGGCCACAATTACCCGGGAGGAGGTCGACAAGCATCCTACACGCTGCCCTCATCCAGAAACTGCAGAACGGATGACGAAGGTGAGCATTATCTCCCCATGATACCTCGTAATTAGTGACTAACTGTTCATCATCAATAGCGCATCATCCGCGCTAAAGATTCTATGGACTCTATTGGTGGGACAGTGACGTGTGTCATTCGTAATGTCCCTTCAGGTCTTGGAGAGCCAGTTTTCGACAAGTTCGAAGCAAAACTTGCGCACGCTATGATGTCAATTCCTGCCACTAAAGCTTTCGAAGTCGGCTCAGGCTTCAGAGGAACAGAGGTTCCTGGAAGCAAGCACAATGACGCCTTCATCCTAAAAGACGGTAAACTTGGCACTGCCACTAACTGGAGTGGTGGTATCCAAGGAGGCATCACCAATGGCGAAGACATCTACTTTAGGTACAGAATTCCCCATCTTAAGCCATGCTTCGCTCACTTTTTCTTGCCGCAGGATCGGATTTAAGTCGCCTGCAACCATATCGCAAGCCCAACACACCGCGCAGTACAATGGTGCACCAGGAACACTCGCTGCTCGCGGGCGTCACGACCCTTGTGTTGTCCCTCGTGCTGTTCCCATCGTTGAGGCTATGGCAGCCATCGTCGTAATGGACCAGCTGCTCATTCAGAACTCACGCAAGACCGCCGCTGGGCTGCTTCCTCCTATCACAACGCTCCCACCCACCATGGTGATGCCCTCACATTGATGATAGAATGACGATCTTGATAGAATATATAGACGTTCAACAAGAATGTATTGGGTATAACATGATGCTAGTATACAAAGGTAGTCTGAACAAGATAGCACGAAAACAAGGGCCACTAACCACATCACCGCGCCTGTACGATATCTCCTAGATGCCTATTGACACATTTGAGATTACGATATTCCGCGCGGTGTTTTCATGTTATTCATCAACGTCAGAGCAGTCCATGCAAGAGCAGCAAACAAGTGATTCAACCTGCCACCACCACCACTGAAAGAACGTGAGCAATCCAAGCTGTGTAGGTGACTTGGCTCCTCACATGGCGGTTTAGTAGTCTCCCAGGCCACTTGCCGAAAGTTTCATCTATCACACATTCTCGCTGCCTCTCCACGTCCTCGTCCACTATATTATCTTCATTATATCCCCTTGCGTATGAATACCTACAAGGGGGCCGTAAGAGTGGTGTGTATTCATTCATCGGATCGTGATATGATTCTGGCGGGTTATTTCTGTATCGTGTTTTCCGCCGGCCAGTAGGCGATGACGGCTCCGAAGCATAGTTTTGTGATGCGAGGATACTTACTCGCTGGCCTAGTGGGCCCCACCCTTTTGAACTTGCAGCATTCGCAGAGCGCAGTGGTGCAGAAATGGATGAACAAGGTGAGCCTGATATCGACGAAGCACCAGACGGCAGTCCGTCAGAAAGCCGTCTGCGCCGCATGCCAGCAGTTATCCGCACACGAGAACGGAAGTGGACCCGTGGGCTAGATCGATCGTTAGAGGCATGAAGGTCATCATCTCCGGACGCGGTTAGCTACGTTGCATTGAGACTAACTGAGCACCGCAAGATTCCATGTGACAGCGTGCAGGCTTACACAGGGTCGAGGTCCATTATCAGATGTTGAACGTCTTTGTTTAGAACGACGTATGAAATCAATCGTGTCCTCGTAGTATTCCTCGTCTTCGGAATCAAATGTAATGCTGTGACGCGGCCCTTCCCTGGGTTCTCTACTTTTGTCCTGTCTGTGCTGCTGATTGGAGGTGATAACCGATTCATCTGAAAAATAAATTACCAAAAGGGAGAAGGTATCGCGTGAGGTCAAACGAAGACAGAAGTTTCATATCCACATACCTTGCATTTTGCTTTTGCGGCCCAGGTTCCCCTGAGTATGATCACTCTGAGTCCTATCGCCATTTTGTATTTCTGTAATATCCGCTTTGAGCGCACTGCTAGCTGTGAGACTCGCGGGAGACATGTGGGATTTTGAGACGATGGTCGCTGTGGGGAAAGCACAAAATAGTTAGAGGTTGATTGGGTGAGGTAATAGCAAAGTAATAATAACATATACATCAGACATATTATATTTCGTTCACGTGCCCTACACAATTCGAGCTCGTGATCACAAAGTCGGAGGTCTCCCAGCGTCATGTACGTACACTAGCAGCTCTATATATCATTGTCTGAGTAACTATTGTCCTGATAAAATTTCTTCAATGGCTCGCTGAACCACAACAGCATCATATTGCGGTATTCCAAAATTAGGTACGTGTTCGGATCTTTCGCCGACCAAAATACACTTGATACCAAGTGTCTGCAGGAACAGGAAATGATAAGCCTGATGGTGGCCAGGGGTGGAAACATGAGGCAGTGGCTTACAGTTATGGCTTCGACATCTACTGCTACCTTTGTTCCCTCGAGATATACTAGATGGGTGATGAACGCTGAGATCGGATAGAGTGGAGCGTTGCCTAGGTCGTTTGGCGGGTATTGCGAATTCAACACCGAGGTGATAGCTCTGCGCTGTTTGAGATCAAGATCCCAGGGTAAAATATGGAATCACCTGATATAGTCGACGGCGGTGTATCCATCCGTTTCTCTATCATTACTGCCGTTTACTGTTGGAGATGAATGCACTGAGTCTAGGTCACCGGACAGTGCCGCAGGACCTACAAAGAAGCGCCTTGACACGTAGGAGCCGAGATCCCGCGATCGCAGATGCTACGCCGCGGAGAGCCAGGCAGGGAATAATACTGAGGATTCTTCATCAGGAAGATGTTTCGAGTCCCTGGATCGCGCACTCGCCTCGTCCATAAAGATCCACATGAGTACACCAACACCTCCGAACTTGATAAGTTTTTGATAAATTGAGGGTTTGGTTTCGGGTATACTTCATGGCCATACCCATTAATATAGTAGAGTCCTGATATAGGATAGGTACCGCGAATCAGACCCTGAACAAGGTCACTCACTGCATATTCGAGAATGGAGTGGCTCATATCCGCCTTCTTTAGCTTGTTGGCTGTACATAATGTTAAACCGATTCTGCGGTATGATCTCGCCTAGTCCATCTGTGGGAGATAGCGGATCCAATGATAGCAGCTCTGAGTCAGATGAAATTGCAGGAGCCACTGGATGCGATATTTCACATTGACCCAGCAGCTTCGTGCCATTCTCCTACAAGTCATGTCAAATGGAATAGATCCCTGATCCAAATAGTAGCACGGACCAGTTCCGCTGCAATGGTAGTGATATGATTAGTCACGATGACTGGCAAAATGTTCGCCTTAAAATCGTATTCAGGGATGTGCTTCTCGTTCATTCATCCGTTTTATGACAACCTACCTGGCTATTCGTTATCGTGGAGAATAGAAATATTGCGGATGGCAAGGACCGAAAGAAGCCCTGCGCACCTGCAAGGAAGTAGTTACCTATACTGCGGAGCATAGGTCGTCAGTACCAATAGTCCGACTAGGAACAACTACAACCAACCTTCCATTCAAGAAGGAGAAGTGTTTGTGTGCTCTCTTGAGGACTTCGTTATCAAAGTATACCAGGAAACCTAATTGAAGCCGTCAATATGTCAAAGTTGGCGTCCATTATCAGCATTACCTCGGATGACTTCCTTCCGGTCGTTCGGGATGCCCGACCACAGAGGACTTTGACCTTCGATGATGCTCCGCCATTCAGCACGTGCTTCATTCTCGGAAACGTTCAAGGGTAATCTGTAAGACAAAAGGGTGCGCACGGCATCGAGAGGCGAACCGCAAGGAGCCGGAGGAATCAATCTGACAAGCCTTGAGCGAATGTCACCTTGATTTCTGCGTGAGCACAACTCAAGCTGAGCGCGACTTCGAATGCCATTCACCAATAGATGGTCCGCCGAGCACCCTAATTATCTCACTAGACGATCCACCATCATCCGAGACCGGAAGAACGTAACATGCGTTTTCGAATGCAGCACATATGGAGTTCCCGCCCGAACCGCCGGATATCACCAAGAAAGACAGTTTTGAGGGAGAACTTGAGTCTGACACATGATTCTGAAAATGGTCATGGTCATCGGTTACAGGTGTTGGATCGTGTCTGCCCCGTGTTTCGTGTATTGTCCTTGCGCTATCTGGCTGCGATGGGAGGTCGAACACGGACGAGTTCGAGCTGTCCATGCAGCTCAGAGTTCAGGCTGATCGGAACGACACAGCGAAGAACAGAATACCCGAAGGTATACGATAACGAATATCAAGTTCAAGGAACCAACCCTGAGGCCTGAGGCACTAAACCTAAGTAAAAGATGTAGCCGCTCAAATTAACTGCGGACCGTCATTAATCATTACCGTGACTGTAATTTCCGAGTCACCGCACGTGGTACTAGTATCGGCCTGAAGCAACTACACTAGTCAATATTAACATGCATCATGGACTCTGTTCAGCTTCAAGGCCGAAGCTAAAGGATAGTAGAAAGAGTAAACATTAAAAATGTCCTTGAACTTAAGAATGGGGCACGAGTACCCGGCGCATTGCTACGGTACCCACGCCCTTGCTCTGTGTTAAACTTCTATCCCGTTGATATCATTTAAACGATATGGTTCGCAACTTTCCAGCCTTGCCAGGTTTTTACCGGACCCTCTTCTTGTACATCGAACCAGGTAAGTATTCCTCCTACTGCCCCTCATGCTCAAACGATGGAATCACGGTTATTACTTTGACAGCGTCGACCGTATCACCCGCCATCTTGGCATGGTTCTTTCCTGGTGCCTCCTGGTTCCACCATGAGCTAATACCAACTGTAACTGCTGTTTCCAGTCCGCTAGATGCTAGGACCACGATGGCTATTTGGCAGCTGGGAAACTGTGCGTCTTCCATGTCTACTTTGTCTATTTCAAGTTTGCTTAACTGAAGGATCTTTAGGCTACTTTCTCCTGGGTTTAATCTCATCTCTGGTCTTTAGAGCTATCCGAGATGCTCTTCCAGACAATCCGGAGGCTCAGGAACGTATACTTGGGGCAGGTTTCACTGCGCTTGCCTTGGCAGACGTGGGTTCTCTCCATTTCTCGTACTTATCCACTCGTCTAACGAACTGCATCGTAGGCAACACAGTAAGTCTTAGTACCCGCAAGTGTTTACCCTATGCAAACATTTTTTCAGTATTGCTGTTTCGTTTATGGGCCTTCCCGACGAGCTCAAGTACTCCTATGGCAAGTGGAATATTATGACTCATGGCAATATAACCTTTGTAATATTCCTCTTGAGCATAAGGTATGTCAAGAGCAAATGTACCACCGAGCAGTTCTCACAAACCATTTTGTAAGACTTGCCTGGTTCGCGGGAGTCGGTCGTACTACATATTACTACGGGAAACGAGCCAAGGTGGAATGAGGACTCGTTTGCTTTCTATGACAGTTTCAAGTCCGACACAAATTGTATATGGGATCTATAAATCCGACACCACTGTACAACTTTTAGGTACGGACATAATTCTGAAGACATCTGAAAACGGTGAATATAGATCCTAGTAGTGTTCAAGTTCCCGGTTAGCGCGTCGCAAACTGGTAGTGAGAATGAACTACAAGCAGCGAGCGTATCTTTCACCTGCCATATTCTCTCCCATTCAATCTGCACGTGACGAGCAAAACAGATCGCGCCTACGGCCGCGGTCGCCAGACCTTCCCCACCGACTACGAAGGCGAAGCCTTCGTAGTCAAAAACCCACATGTCTCTCGACATCATCTCCACAGATCGTTATTCGGTCTTACCCTTTGCAAGTGCACTCTCATGTTTGATTAGTCGACTTTCCTCTCGGTTCTAAAGACTAATCACCATCTCAATCAGTCATGTTTAGTGCGGCGCCAATACAAAGCCACCCCACAATCCTCATCTTTGGTTCTGCCAGGGGGCAGCCACGGTATCAATGGGACATGCGTGATGAACGTGGACTCAAAACTGTGCATCTCAGCTGCTGATCTTTGACAAGACTTGGTATGTCATCACCTCGAGCATCATCTTGACTGACAAGGACCACGTCAGCTTCGAACATACTAGTTTGGTATTCCACCCTTCGTCATCGTTCGCTGTTCGGATAGTCCCGACTACCTACGTCGTAGACTGTCCTCTCCTTGTTGTCTCCCGCCATGTTGTAGACACTTGATACAGCGCCGTTCTCCAGCTGCAACAGAACATAGCATCGTGAACGACAATGACATTGTTAGAATTTGCCTCCGATGTCTTCATATCTGCGTTCTGCTGCTGGATACAATATTTTCGCAAGAGTAACAATAATTGATTTCAACATTTCCATGCCAGAATAAAGCCAGTACAGGACATGTCAGAGTTAGTGTCCACAAGGAACGCGTAGGGAGCAGAAAAAACAGAATCACTGACGTCCAAATTCACTTCACTGAATGGCAAGGTGGAGAGAATGGTTGCACCGCGAGTGGGCTGGGATTTCTGTATACATAAGAGTATGTGGTGCGAGACTCTTGACATGAGCATCGGTGAAGTGACCAAAAACAGAGGTATCTTGTCGAACGTTGACTTGAATGAGAAAGAATCGTCAACAGGTAGTCTATCAAAAAGCGACTCGTAGTGTAGGATGAGACCTGATTCCTTGGGAGATACCTCATCAACCGAAGGAACCCTTGCGCAGGAGCTAGTTAGCACCCCGGGACTCTGTTGCTGCATTCCCCGATCTGGTGATGGTCAACCCGTAATGATGTCACAATTTGGCTGTCTGCGCTCCTGACTCCACCACGCGCGACCAATCGTTACTCAGAGCTAAACGCACCACAATGACCTTCGCTCGCGGATTCAAAGATAGCTTCTTGGTTGGAAAATAACTCAAGAGATACGACTGGCTTGGAAAAGACCCCCTCAATCATCAGCCAAGAGATGTCATTCCGGTGAACACAAATACCTCATCATCATTGCATTGCCCATTTCCTCAAAGGCCCACCCGCAATGTGCATCTGACGCTTTGGGATGTACTGCAGCGTTCGTCACCTGTGCGCTCGGGAATAGGGTTGTGCACGAAAATAATTCGCAAGTCGAAACGCAAATATCAGCCGTTGGCTTCCACATTCTCAAAGGTCGAAATATCGAATGCGTTTTGGGGTTCATGTGGGTCTCGTTCAGATCGGCAAAAATGTTGCATCCATGAATCAGAAATCGCAGGGCGAATGGGAGGCTGAAGATGTGAACTTACGTCCCGGAGGTATGCTGTCTGTTGATAGAGTAATCAGGGACAGTGTTCTTTTAAGGGCGTCATTCAGTTGAGTAACCGCAAATATTTTACCCTTGTCAGTCAAAGAAGGTACAGGAATTTGAATGTCAAGCGTGGAGATTGCAACGAAGGTGTGACCCGGACTGACAGCTACCGACAGGTGGCAGCAGGCATAATGACATAGAGTGACATCGGCATCACCGGCGTTCAATTTAGGTTTGTCGCCAGTTGCGATTGCCGCGGTGGGTCCAGGACCCAGGTTCAATCAACTGTGATGGTCGCATCCCTTTGACTTGTACTTTCGTGACAATGACATGTAGCGAGGTTGAGAGTGGTACCTTCATGTTCCTGTTTCTCGTGGTTAAATGTGGATGAATGTTTGAGCCTGGTGACAGTTGGACATCATGCCGAGAGATTCGAGCAGGCAGGGAAGACCGCTAAGGATTCTAACCCTCTTGACCGTACTACAGCCAAAGTTGGAACGTCCTCATTTGGTACTAACTCTCCGTAAATGGGCGGTGACCAAAACAATCTCCCTTCATCCATTAGACTGAGTCGCAGTGGAAAATTTTCCGTATTCAACTTCACACAGCCGCAGACAGCGCACTCACACGGATGGTTGGAGGCGATCCAGGATATATCATTTGCACACTTGTTCATAGACCACAACGGAGTAGCCTCGGACACCAGTACGATAAAGCGGGTTGATGAGAACTTAAAAAGCAATCCCACCTTAAAAAAACTTGATTTGTGTCCGCTTATTGAAGAATCTAGAATATGCACTAACCTGAATGATATTATTGACGAATATTGCGCCCTACTGTTCCCCTAACCAGAAGCCCAAAAGTCTCCTGTAGAGACTGGTGCGATGACAAGGAGACAGCCGTAGTGAATTTACTCTTGATTTCGATAATTACAATCGGAACCTGATCAGCTCGTTGGGTTGTTAGTGGGTTGTATTGAGCCTTGATCCTCGTCATTGGACTCGATGACATAACGTGGCGGAAAGGCATCTGTCAGACTGTCGAATGAACACAGCACTAGTAAATAGTAGATTGAAAACATATACCCACGTTTCACCGAATATTGAAGCGACGCACGGATGAGGTTTGACGCGACATAGGGGTTGAGATTAGTATGGAGGCTGCGAAATGTTGGAAATAAATTGATACATAGCACGCCTATCACAATCAATGCTGATGCAAAAAAGTAGTAGTGTGCACAACAAAACATATTACCATAACGCGATAACTGGAGAGCACGCCAAACACTCACACCCTTACCAAAACACCCATGTAGATTACCTGTAGGACAGCCTCCAGAAACAAAAACGTGATGCGGCGTTTGCGCAATGCGGGGTTGACAGTGCCTATGTTGGTGGGTGAGTCGGGAAGGACCACTGACCGGAGGGAGCGGAGCTACATGAGTGCAAGTACGAGTGTCAGTAGTGAATGTGTGTCATAGGACAGGACATACCATAAACAATGCATTTGCGGTAAACGCATAAACAAATACGAGGACGTAAATGGTTGGGCCTAGACTGAAGAGACCCGCGAAAATTGTTAGGATGACGCTGGCTTGAGTGAGCAACAATGTGAAAAGGATGCAAAGAGCGGACTCACCCGACAAACTTGTACCCTCCATAAGCGATCAAATCTACAACTTGACCTGTACCTTGGATATTAAGGATGTAGTAGCCACACTGGACAAAGAGAAAGTCAAGTAGGACGACAAGAAGAGCGCGTGTAGCACTTGCGCCGAGGATTTGGGGATGAAAACGTTCTTGAATGCCTGTTTGAAGGGCGGCTATAAGGATGTAGGTGACAAGTGCCATGACTGCACGACAAATAAGAAGGGATGAAGTGAGAAGAAAAAATACACACGAGGTATGTACAAGTCAGGACTGTTGATATCGTCGCGAGGAGGCTGCCATTCCGTGTGGCCAGCCTCCGTGCGACGAGTTTTTCTTGTCCATGGTTTATGACGCCAAGGAAATATGATGAGCTTGATTTTACGTATGACGTAGGAGTTCGAAACATTGAAGTATTGTTTGAGGATACTGACTGGTATCAAACCGGCGAACTATTTATGGTGAGCAAGTAAATAAAAAGAAAGTAAGAGTACGTACGTTCTTTTGAACATAGTCTTGACCGGCAGCAACAGCCGTTTGCCCCAAGTGCATTCCGAACTGAGCGGTACTGTCATTCATACCCCATGCCGCAAAGTCGGGAATGTGTTGGTGTTGAGGATTCGGGATTGGTTGAAATGGTGGATTGTATTGAGTTCGTGCGGCATACTGTTGGTTCGGTGGTGAACTGACGAAGCGTTGATAGCCTTCGGGTGAAGCTGGTGTCGAAGGTGGCTCCGGTATGAAAGCTGGGTGGGTCGGAACCGGGTGCTGAAGAGGCGGGGGTGAACGTGAGTGGTACATCGCAGGTATCACTAGTCTATGACCACAAGAAGGGTGCGATGGAGAAAGCCGAAACACTACTACCAGCTAATACCCTGTTCAGGTTTAAGTTTTTGGCAGTCAGGCGTGGGATACAAAATCACCAGCTCTCTTCGTCTGCTTCCATAGACACATAGATCTAGACAGGACTATGTCCAACCATATGATACCCCAGGAAGAGCCCACAAGGTCCAAGAAGGACAAGAAGCAGAAAAAGACCAAAAGGACTGTCGATCCTGCCAGTGATGAGCCCAGAGGTCTGCGTAGTTCATTACAGCCTGCACCCCTCCTGACCAGTCAAGACAAGCCAGCCGAAAAGAAGGACAAAAAAGACAAGAAGAAACTCGAGGAAAATCCTGATCCAGAGGTCATTACTGCTGCCTCCGAGGATGCTAAGATGGATGTAGATCCTCCACAAGGCATGTGTCCTGGATGCATCATGTCTTGAACAGTACAATTAACCATTTACCATAGGACGTGTCAAGAACAAGAAAAAGTCAGTCAAGTCGGCTTCTAATGTCGAGGAGCCTGCGATTGAGATTGCTGTTGATGGTTAGCATACTTTCGTCAGCCGCTCAAATTTATGAGTGATATCACACCTAGAGTCCAAGGACAAGACAAAGAAGAAGAAGCACAAAAATGCCGAAGCCTCGGGTGATGTGGATTCAATTCCTGGTGAGATCAATCAGTATCAATGTACACTCGGTTGTTCCTCCGTCCTTACAAACCTAACACTAGATGGTGAAAGAACCTCGAAAAAGCACAAAAAGCGCAAGCGGGATGGTGCACAAGAAATAGAGTTGGTGGACAAACCTAGCCCCCCCAAGAAGCACAAAAAGAAAAAGCACGATGGCGAAGCCGAAATTCCCTCTGCTAATGCTGCAGTAACTTCTCAACAACCCTTGTCAGCTACCCCATCCTTACAGCCCTCAACAAAACTGTGTTCTCCTACCGAAGCAGAAGCCTTTCTTGCAAAGCACAGCATCACCATCAGTACTCAGACGAACAGCGATGCCGTTGTACCTGTAATATCGTTCGACCAACTCAATATACCAGATGGCCTACGAGGCGCATTGACTGGCTTCAATGAGCCTACTCCGATACAGGCATGTACATGGCCGCCTGCGCTCAAAGGGAAGGACGTAGTGGGTATCGCGGAGACAGGAAGGTACAATTTGCAGTTTTACATGCCATTGCACCCTAACGCTCATGTCTGGATACAGTGGGAAGACTCTAGCATTTGGCATACCTGCCCTGGCACAGCTTGTAGCTTTGTCTAAAAAAACCAAAAAGAAAGAAAGCACAATCTCTGTACTTGTTGTCGCCCCGACACGTGAGCTTGCGATTCAGACTCACGACGCACTCTCTGCGCTGGGCGCACCGTTTGGCATTGCTAGCGTCGCGGTGTTCGGTGGTGTCCCGAAGGACCCACAGGTTAAAGCGCTGACAAATGGAAATGTGGATGGAAAGATCACTAGAATTGTTGTAGGAACGCCCGGACGCATAATCGACTTAGTCCACGATGGTGTCTGCGACCTGAGCAGGTGAGCTTGTTATTGATCAACGGGACGTCGACATCTCAGGTATTGCTTGGGATTATGCAGAGTGAATTATCTCGTGCTAGATGAGGCTGATCGAATGCTGGATAAGGGATTTGAAAATGATATCACCAAAATTATTTCATATACTATTCAAGGGGAGGGGCGCCAGACCATGATGTGTGAGCACCTCCGTTCTATTTTGCGTTTCCAATTATTATTAATTCGAATCTCAGTCAGTGCAACATGGCCTGAAGCTGTCCGTCGATTGGCGAGTTCTTTCCAGCATAATCCTGTTCGGGTTACGGTTGGAAGCGATGATCTCACAGCAAATAGTCGCGTTGAGCAAGTTGTTGAAGTATTTGATGACCCCCGTGAAAAAGAGTTTGTCCATCTTGGCCCTTTCATTAACGTTGCCTCACTATTCAGTAGCAATCGACTTCTCAAACGCCTCAAAGATTTGTCACACAAGAAAACGTCACGCAAAGGCTCCGATGAGGCGCGCATCCTGATTTTTGCACTCTACAAGAAAGAGGCGACGCGTATTGAGCAATCACTGAGGCGGGCAGGTTATGACGTCGGCGCATTGCATGGAGACATGTCACAGACTGCACGCATGGACGCACTCGAAAAATTCAAAACCGGGGAGACGGGTTTACTGGTGGCCACAGATGTTGCTGCACGAGGACTAGACATTCCCAATGTTGGAGCCGTGATAAATTACACCTTTCCGCTGACACTTGAAGATTACATTCACCGAATCGGACGTACAGGTGTGTATTGATTAAATTTTTTGTGATGCATAGTCTGACAAGTCCAATCTACTCAGGTCGCGGTGAACGCTCCGGTAAATCTATTACCTTTTTCACTGGAGAAAACCACGAGCGAGCATTGGCCGGCGAGCTTGCACGCGTACTCCGCGAAGGCGGGTTCGATACGCAGGCAGACAATCTGAAACAGTTCCCGATGACAATCAAGAAGAAAGGGCACGCGGCATACGGAGCTTTCTTCCGAGATGATATCACTGCTGCGCCAACGAAGATAGTGTTTTAGTAGTGCAACTGTGCTTCTCATGGGAATGTCCATCTAGTTTTTATGTGATGCACGGTAATTGTGTATGTAGCTGTGCTTCAGGCTATCACTTTTAATGGTGAAGTCGATTTACGAGTTTTGGTAAATCTGATAAGCAATGTTGAGCGTGTTGACAATTTTGCTGTGACTTACCCTATCGCCACTACTTAGTATCAACTTCCAGTTCGGCAACAAGTTAATTGACGCGTGTTTCATCATCATCGTTTTTGCGGTCAGGCCATCATTTCCGAGCCAGCCATATCAAACGCAATAAATCAGGAACACAGCAAGGCTCACAGCCCTCACGTTCTCAGTCAGCGTCTAGTATTTCGTGTCAATCGACCATGATGGGCCTTTTCAGCCAGGCTGGCTCCCATATCAAGAGGGCACGCGGTCTCTCCGTGGACGATAGGGCGCCAGAAGACACAGAACCTGACGACACTTCAATCTTGTTCGTCATTCTTCCTTTACTTACTCATTCTTACATAGACCCATGATTTACCTGGATACTGATTCTGAGTATAGAGACGAAAATGAGGGGTCTGTCATTCTTTCGCTGATATCTCAGCTCAGGTGCGTGCTGTGTGTTGCGTGTCAAGGTGTCGGTTCTGACACCTAGACAAGAGTTGGGATGGATTTGTCGAAAGTAACCTTTCCTACGTTTGTGCTTGAGCCCCGGAGTATGCTTGAACGCATCACAGACTTCATGTCGCACCCGGATCTCATATTCGGGCGAGTACACCGTTACCTCTCCCGATCTCAGGTGTAACCCCTTGCCCAGTGCTGAGAAGTGCGTCGACCCAGAAGAGCGATTCACTCGCATCCTTCAGTACTACCTCGCTGGATGGCATATCAAACCAAAGGGCGTAAAGAAACCGTAAGTCCTCACCCATTTCGCATCAGCAGCCCTTGGTCAGCGAGCGCAGGTATAACCCCGTTCTTGGAGAATTCTTCCGCTGTAGATATGACTACCCAAATAATACACAAGGTTTCTTTGTCGCTGAGCAAGGTACGTCGCTTGTGCAGCCGACGAATGCATGCTGGCGCTCACCACTCCATTCTTCAGTGTCACACCACCCACCTATCTCCGCATTCTTCTACATTTCACCTGCAAATCGTGTCTGCATCATCGGGGAGCTCAGACCAAAGTCTAAATTCCTTGGCAATAGCGTCTCTACCACCATGGAGGGTGAGAACAGAATCACACTTATGGGTGTCCCAGATGATGGCGGTGTGTAGTTCGTGCGCATGCACAGACATGGGATTACTGACTTGCATGGCAGAGTACGTGGTAACGATGCCTAATATGTATGCAAGGGGGATTCTATTTGGCAAGATGGTACTGGAGCTAGGTGATACGTGTGTAGTGAAGAACGAGAAGAACAGACTCTTCTGTGATTTGGAGTTCAAGACGAAGGTGACTGCGCGGCGCTCTAGATGATTGTTGTCTAACTCTGTCTCAGGGCTTCTTCTCTGGAACATATAATGCAATAGCTGGTCGTGTACGCCGAGGAAACTCAGACACAGGCGAGGTATCAGGGCGGTGGAGTCACGTCATGGAATTTAAGAGTATTAAGGTTCGCCAAAGAACTGTCTTCTCACTAGAAGCTTCCTGATCTAGTCACAGAGTGGAAGCAAACGCGTGCTATTTGATGCTGCGAAAGATGGACAAAACGTAGCACCGAAATATGTACCGGATATAGAACAACAGGAACCATACGAATCACGCCGGTGAATGTGTTTTATTTGACTAGTTAGACACATGGCTCATGATGGTACCCGGATGCGCAGTCTATGGAAAGACCTTACGCAGGCTATCGAGGAAAGGAATATGGAACGTGCCACGGAAGCAAAAAGCGCAGTGGAAGACGCCCAACGTGAACTGCGCCGCAAGCGAGAGGAGAGCGGCGAGAAATTTGTTCCTCGCTACTTCGAGAGACACGACAGACGGTGGGAGCCTAAACTCAAGTAATGCCATCTCACATCCCTGCATGATCTCTACTGATACTGCTGATAGGATCCCTCGAGATCATTCTTCTGAAGCTATAGATGCAGTGCAAACTTGGATATGGCCGCCCACGGCAGGATAGCGTTGATCTGACATATACTTTTTCATCCTGACGATTGTCTGCTCTTGCTTTGCTTGTGTCTTCACCCACCATCACATTTACATCTTATCCCACGCAGTTGTAACATAATGCGCATCCGTTGGATTGTACCTGTAGCCAAAATTGAAGGGTATATATACGACGATGGATCCAATGTCAGTACCATATATGAAATGAATGAATATATAGAAAGGAAAATGCGGCAAAACTAAACAGCAAGGCCATTGATTAGATCAGGATATCATGAGGTCGAAATGAGCAAATGCGGACAGTGTCGAACAAATTACGAGTACCAGCCATCGTCGTCCGGTGTGATTGAAACTGTACTTGGCGTCGGGGATGCGACTGACCGCGAGTATTGAGAAGTGATCGAGACCACAGATTGAGGTCGATATGATCCGATGGGTCGCCTGGGCTGAGGAGTGGCAGGCACTACAGAACTGAGCTGGGGTAATCTACGTGGTGCATGCATTGAGTCCCGAACGGATGGAGATGATTTAGGAGGAGTATCGTTACGAGGTAGGTGAGAGCCATTCATCTGCGCTACTGGTGTACTTGATCTATCCCCAGAAAAGATGGTACTTGAGCGCGAATCAGGACGAGGGGGAGACTCTGCATGCCCAATTTTGATATATGAGGACACCATAGATGAGGCTGGGGGCGCCTTGGCCTTCGAAAGGTCAGTCTCAAGCCGAGCAACTTGAGCTTCAAAGTTTGCAACCTGATCGCGTAACTGTTGCTCTCGGTCCTGCAGGTTAGATGTCAATCAGGATGTAGCACACGGGACTACTAATTCCCACCTTAACCAAGCGGTCTTCTGCTTCCTTTTCTTCCAGTTGAAGCTTTGCAAAGGAATAATCCGCATCAAGTTGAGCATGGGCTTGCTCTAACTCGTCGAGCTTAGCACGTGTCATCTCCAAGTCACCCTGATACTCTTTCGCGCGATTCTCCCACTCAGAGGATCGCTGTTGGGCTTGGGTCAAGTTCTGTCTGGCGGCGGTTGCGGTGCGTTCGGCGTTGGAAATTTTGTGCTCTTGTTCCCTGAAACGCTTTTGAAGCGCTGCATGCTCGCTTTCGAGGATACGACTCGTGTGTCGGAGTTCCTTAAGTTCTTCATTGCCAGCCTGGTTCATAAGGGTAGTGAGCAGGTCAATTTGCTCAGCTGCGCGATGGAGGTCGTCCCAATGACTCTGTTGTGAAAGCAGATGCTCGTGCTCTTTCTGGAGCAGTTGAAGGGTATGCACGGCCAAGGCCTTCTCATGCGTCACAAGCTTCACTGATGCGTCCAATTCCCCAACCTGACATGCCATCAGACAACCAACGATGTCAACAAAAAGAGCGATGTACCTTGGAATTGAGATTAGCTTGTTCAATCGATGCTTCCTTGTTCGCCTTCTCCAACTCGCCAATGCGTTCCTGATTGCTATGTGTTGCAATATCCGAAGCTTTGAGGCGTGCAAGGCTTTGGGAGAGCGCTCCCTCTAGTTCAGAATTCCGTGACCCGACGGCAGCAATGTCTGCGTTCTGGGTTTTGATAGTACTATGAAGTTCTTCGACCTGGGCACGGAGTTTATCTCTCTCAGATTCAACATCCTTGAGGCGTTCGGCAAGGTTGTCTTTCTCCACCCGAACTTGGCCATGGGCTCCACGAGCCTTTGCCACCTGTGCCTGGTGTTCAGTATTCGCTGCCTTGAGTTTACGGATCTCTTCTTGGTCTCTTTTCGAAGCGTCTCTAGAGACTGCGAACTCAGCGTGAGCAGTTTGAAGAACGTTGACGGCTACATGCAACGCCTGAGGTAGCGCGTTCATACGTTCAGAAAGATCCTCGCGGAGGGACTTGTGCATCAAGAAAAGCTCGTCGTTTTGTGTCGAAGAGGGCAAATGGGTGCTAACCAGGGAGTTAACGGCAACCTCCAACCGGTGAATAGCCGATAGAATTTCTTCATTGTTCTGCGACGACGCTTGGGCTTGCAATTCTTGACTACCCGACTGCATAGCGCACTTGATATCATCAAGTTGAGCAGAGAAGCTGGCGACAACGACGTGGAGATCAGTGTGTTTCGAGGTAATTTCGTCGCTCTTTTGGGCTATGAGTTGCTGAGCCTCACCCAGGACATCTAACTTGGGAACCACATCATTGATCGAGTGGAGCAGGTCAGAGACTCCCTCTGTGATTTTGCCTGAAACTACTTCAATGTTGAAGGCCTTGTCGCGGACAGCAAGACGAGAGTCCAGACGTTCCACTACTAGATCAGCCACTTGTTCCTTGATTTCATGCGTGTCGATGGGGCCAATGACACGGCGAACTTCAGCAGTGATTTGGGCAATCACCTCATCAGTATCTAGCGCCACCTTGGGCAGCAGAGGTATAATACTGTCCACGATCAACCCGGCGGTCTCCCGTTTGTCGGCTGCGAGGTCAATCAGCTGCTCGATGTTTGGCTTGACGGCTTGACTGAGCTGAGCGGTGAGGACATTATAGTCAACAGCTTCAGGTCGCAGGGCCTTGAAGGTGGGTTTCAGAGCAGCCATGATATCACCAATCAGGATAGCCGTTCGGGTTTGTCTGCAAAAGGACCAGAGTGTTTGTCGATTTGTGACGAGAGCTGCCTAATGTCGTCAAGAATGACCTGCATGTTCTTCTTCAATACTTCCAGAGTGGCAACAACATTTGTTGATCCCGCAGGTCCAGCTTGCTCGATGCGATCCACGAGCTCACGCAGCTCTGTCTGCATCAACAGTAGACCCTCTGCATTACCTCGCTGCACCACATCGCGGATGACCGCAAGGTCCAGTTCGCCACGGGCATCCATCTGGCTGTCGTCGAGACCACGAGCAGCAGACTCCTGAAGCTGGGTACGGAATAAGCCAACAACCTCTGTGATCATATCTTCTGTGGCAGGGCTGATGGACGGTCCACTTGTCGACGTTCTGGCCCGGGTGAGCTCAGCGCTGAGTGTTTTGAATTTCTCGGTTAATAATGCCTCAATCTTATCTTCTAAAGCTTGCGCCTCAAGACGCTTCGTGAGGTTGAGGGCAGGAATAGAAACATTCGAAAGCTCCGAGGTATGGGAGTTATGAGCACTATGCAATGCAGGTAACGACGAGCGACGCTTGATAGCAGGCGTAAATATGTCAGGAGACTCGAACGTTTGTCGTTGAAGTCCAGGGTCAGTGACAAGCCGCGATTGTGAACGTTGCTGTAACATCGAGATGGCGGGCGCTGCAAGATCGTCTAGGGACGGCCGTTGCGAGTGCTCGCGGGAATTCAGCCGAGAGCGCACAGTACGGCGAGTTTTTTCATCACCCACCAGAGCTTTGAAGACACCAGCAGGTAGTGTGTTGCTGGGAGTAGGATTCTTGAAATCCAACGGAATAGGCGCGCGTTTCGGCCTAGTAGGTGCAATAGATGGGAACGTGCTTGGAATGCCAAGGAAGTCATCGTTCCGGGGTGATTCAAACTCGCCGACCGTCTGTGCATGTCCAGGTATTTCAATCTCTTGAACTCCATCTTCATCGGCAAGGCGAGAGTGGAAAACCCAGAAAACGTGAGAGGTTGCAGTGGCCCATCACTCGTATTGAAATCTCTCGATCCCAACGTCCATGGCGATGTAGGAGCAGAACGACGGCTGCGCGGAGTCTCGCCTAATGCAGGGAATCTAAATGATGCCATGTTCTCCTTGCCACTATCATCCTCATTCTCACTAAATGATGAGCGGGATCCACGACGCTGCCTTTTCTCCCGTCCTTGTTGAGCACGTGCCGGCGGGATTGGTAGAGGTCGCGAAGGCTCAGGTGCGGGGAAGGTCATACGAGGCACCCCAGGTGGCGGACGGAATGTGAACCCTGTGGGCTTGAACTCTTGTGCAGCCGCATTGAGTGGCTTTCCTAGGGACGGAATACGTGTATGGCTAAGAACGGGAATCTGCAGCGGTGCCGCCTCGAGGGACCACGAGCCAGACTGCCTGGCTGAACCAAACACGAAAGGCTTCGCGTGTGGGTTGAGCGCTCCGAATGAAGACGACTGTGGGATGGGAGCCGATACTTCATTGCGGACGACGTCGAACTGTTCAGAGACATTGCGCGAATGAGCAAGGGCGGGGTCATGGGCTGAGTATTGTCCTGATTGACCACGGGAGTGAGGAACAGGGGGGAGAGGTCGCCTTCCAGTTGTAGACGCCGATAATGGTCTGACTGGGAAATCTGCCGGATCTACGCCAAGGAATGCTGTATGAAGTTCTCCTCGGTGATCCTCCTCGCTTGGATTGGAGACAATATCGTAGTCACCACACAAAGACATGCCCAGTCCACCACCCGGGGGAACAGGAAAGTTGGGGAGACGTCTGGGTTTCTCAGCTTCATGTTTCCTTTGGCGCAAAATACGGCGTTGCACCCTATTTTGACGAGCCCGCTCTTCGTCTGAGGGATTAGACCACTCGCCAATGCTCTCCTTCAAGTTTATCAAACTGGTGCGTGAATGGCGCAGAAATTGTAATGCATACCTCGTCGTCTGATTGTTCTTTATCTGCATGCATATCCTCCGATCCCGTCCACTCTCCGACCGCCTCTTTGTCAAGGTCATCAATGCCTGGGTTGCCAGCCGGGCTCCGGATGGGCACCAACTTAGCCTCAGACATAGCACCTTCTGTGATGCCACCGACCGACCGTAACGATAGTGCAGCCGACAGTCGCGACACATGCCTCGAATGCAATCTGCTCAGCGCAACCGTTGTCGCATCTCTCCCTGAATCCTGACCATCAAGTCCTTCCATATCAATTACAGCATTATCATCTGTGTCGGCGGGTACTTCTTCGTCCAGAGGTTCTTCCTCCTCCGGAATATCGAGGCCGAACCCACGTATGAAATCAGGACGACTGCTTCCACGAGAGATACCGGGAGGAATAAGAGATGGAACAGAAACTGGGACGCGGCCTTGTGGAGCATGAATACCTTCGATAGGAGCGGGGAATGGCTCGGCAGGGAAGTTTGTTTCGATGCTGTCGGAGCCGAGGACTGCGTTCGGCCCAAAGGGATTGAATGCTGAGCTTGGAGTGTAAAAATTTTCGTGGAGCGGAGGGTGTGCAAGGGACAGACTGTGACCATGCCTATTTTGGAATCGAGGAGGAAGTTGATGTGGAGAGGGAGACAAATTGAACAGTGGCTGAGGCGAGTGCGACAGAGAATTTAGTGAAGATGCAGTCTGTGACTGTTGCAATTTATTCAACTTGAAGTGCAGCAGGGACGGGTCGGCAGGAGATGAAATCTTAGACAAGTCAAGACACGTCATAAGGAGAATTAATATGTAAGATGAAAAAGATACATACTGATGATGCACGTGCATGAGGGGCGTGTATTGGGAGGGTACCTCCTGACCTCTTTCTACACCCAACCTCTCGAGTTTTTGTTCGATAATATTCATTTTTATAGCGTCCCATGCAGCCTGTGGAAGAGTCAATCGTTTGTGGGAAGAAGCTGAGGCTTGCGCACCTTCCCGGGAAGAAACACGTCCACTGTATCAGGGATGTCTTGCCGCCATGAATCTGGTGGATAGAGTTCAATTGAAGTTGTCTCAGGCGCAATAACCTCTGGCTCTTCCTGGTTCAATGCAGCTACTGGTGTTCTTGCCCATGAAGGACGCGTTGATACTTCCCCGGCATCGCCAGAGATTGTTTCCACTGGTATATTTACGACAACCTTCTTACCCTTTGGGGCTGGAGTGGGTGCAGCATGCGGAGGAGGCAAGGGACTGTGCTTACGCCCTGGTCCTCCGAGAGGTGCCTTGGGCGGACCACCTATGCTAACGCTTGGAGCTCTTCTATTCCGAGGAATGAAAGGCTGTCCAAATGGCGGGCCTATCTGCGGTGGAAAAGCAGAACCCAAGGGAGTCATGGGAACGGTACTCGATGGTGGGTAACCGGGAAAATGAGATATGCTTGCATGTCCTTGGTGATTCGCGTAGGTCGGACGAGCGGGAGCAGGAGGTGGTTGGTGAGAAAAAAAGGATTGCATAGGTGTTTGAAGGGGAGGACCATTCATAAAGTAGGGTGGAGGATGAAAACTATGCTGGAGAGCGGTAGGAAGAACAGGTGAGAACATAGGTTGCCTGCCGTCAAAAGGCTGCATGGCAAGCATTGGAGGTATGCTGAGCCTAGGCGGCGGTTGACGGGGATGCGAATCCATTACGCAGAAATTATGTTTCTGCAGTGCAGACGCTGAACAAATTGGCGCTGGATGTCAGTGAGAACAGTAGACTGAACTATGCAACGCTCCAAGAATTATCCTCTGAGTATCTTAAAACCAAAGCATGCGCAGGAGACGCGCGCACTGCTGCCCTCTGCACTGGAAGTCTGGTAATCAGACGTGAGGACAAGAACAATCAAAACTAAACATCAAGAAAATCACGTCCATTATACCAACCACGTGGCTTTGCCCCGGATTTATGCAGTCGCAAAGTTTATAGAAAAAACTGACATGTAGGAAATACAAAATAGTCATGCATGAAGCGAAGAAAAATGCAAAGAAAACAAATTATAGGTAGGTCGATGGTAAACTCAGTCCTCCTCAAACATAGACACATCCTCCGTCTCTGAAACAGAATCTGACTCTATCTCAATATACTTCTTAGTCTTTGCTCGTGCTGGTCGCTTCGGCGGTGCAGGTGGAGCATCCGAATCGCTCGCAATAATAATCTCATCATCGCTCTCCTTCTTGGCTACAGCTTTCTTCGCAGGAGCTGGTTTGCTGCTCGAAGGTTTCCGAGCGACGGGCTTTTTAGGCTCTGAGGGACCAGGTGGTTTCTTATCAAAGAAGTCGGTCACTGGGGCTTGACTAGTCTTCATCTTCTTCGCCGCAGGCTTGATATAGTCCTCATCACTGTCCTCCTCCACCTTCGGACTAAGCAGATGGTTATTGGTTGATTCCTTTTGCCGGCAAAAAAGTTACCTTTTCCGTTTGGGAGGTTCCTCCCTAGTTTTGGCTTTGGCTTTGGCCTTCGCTTGTACAGCTGGCGCCATCTCGAACTCGGAATCAGAGTCTGCCTTGATTTTCTTTCGCCCGGGTAACGACTTGCGATGTTCGAGTGTTGCTTGCTTCTTCTTGATCTTCTTACCGTTAGCGTCAAGTAAAGACTTATTATCAAACTCTTGACATGATTTCTGACATGGAACTCTCAATCTTTTGGTTCAGGCAACAGCAAAATAAACTTACTTCCCACTCCTTCAGGAAAACATCCAGGTCCTCATTCCAGAGATCATTAGGACTGCGCTCGAGAAGAGCAAGAAGTTCAGCGTCCTTGTCTGCTGCTTGTTGCATGAGTTTGTCGATCTAGATGATACTCAGAATTAAACCACAACGAAGACATTGATATACGCGCCTTCTCCTTCGTCAAGCTCCAGATAGCCATACCAAGCAAGTAGTCATAGTCAGTAGTTCCAGCATCTTTCACAGTCTCTTCAGCCTCAGCCTCTTCATCTTCGGGCTGGACCACATCCTCCATCTCGCCAGCGGCCTTCGCCTTCGCCACTTTGGGGAATGGTCGGAACTTGAGTCTGCGTAGCTCAGCCATAAGATCGTTCTTCTTCCGATTCGACACAACAAGTTCTTTGTCCACAATCATCTTCACGAACCGTGCCTGGTTCGAGAGCCGCTCAAATTGTGTTTGCAATTCATTCGCGAGGTAATCCTGTGTAGCAAAAGAACATAAGCACATCAATCCCTGAATTCTCAAGAATCGCTTGCCTTTCGCTTCTGGTAGTATGCAAGCCTTCGCGGGTAAAATTCCTCAATGATCTCCTCAGGAGATGCGTACTTCTGGATCTTGCCATCAAAATTGAACGCTATCATGTTGCTCGTATTGATCTTGGACGTGAGCTTGAAGAACTCCGAGAGGCCCTGTTCCTCAGCCTTCTCAAGGTCCTTCGCAGCCATACTAATCACGAAGTGGATGTTCACGTTATCGTGGTGTTCCTTGTAATCCTGTCGACCATACTTTAGTGAAAAAAAAACAAGACAACGCCTGAATATGTGATTACCTTGATAATGCCATCACCTTTCTCACCAATCATAGCCTCGAGTTCAGCCTTGTAGGTTTGAGTCCACTTGTGAATCGGGAGTTCCGTAACCTCGACGGTGGTGTCATTGATTTTGCGGACGATACCAGTGACGTCGTACTTGTGATCACCGACTTTCTTGATTGTACCTTTAAAGCCACGCCACCAAGGTAACATCGGGACAATCTCTTCACCCGCCATCAAGCGACGCAGATTATCCACGATGTCAACAGGGTTGTAGCAGGGAATTGTAGTGCTCCAACCTGATAGAATGGTTAGACTATGGAAAATATTTGATGAGTCTGCTTACCGGTTCCAATGCCCTCAGCACCATTCACAAGGACAAGCGGGATGACAGGCATGTAGTACTCAGGTTCAATCCAGTCATTGTCTTCCTTCAAATATGTCAACAAAGGAGCATCCGCGGGGTTGAAGACAGCGCGGCTCAAAGCCGACAGCTCGGTGAAGATATAACGAGCTGAAGCATGGTCTTTACCGCCCTGGTCACGCGTACCGTACTGACCATTGGGCAGGAGCAAGTTCAAGTTATTGCTACCAACGTAGTCCTGGGCCAAGTTCACGATGGTCATAGTTAAGCTCGCTTCACCGTGATGGTACGCGGCGACCTCAGAGATGTAACCTACGAGTTGCGCAACCTTCAAGGACAGTTAGAGTTTACTGAGTATGTGGAACGGGTACATACTTTGATTTCCTTCTTAAGCTTGCGCTTGAAGCAACCCCAGATGACTTTGCGCTGACCAGGCTTGAGGCCATCCGCTACTGACGGTATAGAACGAACATTATCTGCCATGGAAAACAGAATCAACTCTCGGTTGATGAAATCCGAGTATGGAATTTCGTCCATGTTGTGGTCGAGATATGTCCCAGGCTATGCGGCACGTATAAGTATGTGATAGTATATTATTGATGTTCATTCACCTTGAATTGGCGGAGCCACTCCTTTCGATCATCAGCTTTCTTCTTGCTGAAAGCAAGGTCAATCAGTGACCTGTCACCGTCCTGCGTTGTTGCAAAAGGGATCATGTGCTTAGCCATGTTGCTGAAGTAGTACCGAGCGTCGGAATCCTTGCTTGTTCCAAGACCCTGCACAGCGTGTAAAAAGAGCAGAAATTGCCATGGAAGTAGAAGAGACCTTATAGTACTTCGAGTCCCACTTGTGAGCATCGGGGGTATCCTCCAACCACTGCTCGTACTCTGGAATGGTGAAGAAATCGATCCGTTGTTTACCTTTCGTCACCTTCGCACACATGAGCAGATAAAAATATATCCCAAAGAAGATTGCATACCCTCACGATAGGTGTCACAAACTCAACCAAGAAGTTCGGCAACTTCAATAACGACGGGTAAAAATGATCCAAGAAATTGATGAGGAGGCCCTTGATGTGAGATCCATCATGATCCTGTGTGCAAAGTGTTAGCTTGCTCATTAGATATTAGCGATCCAATAAGAGGACCGACCTGATCTGTCATGATCATCAAGCGTCCATAGCGCAGACTGCTAACATTGCTATACTCCTTGTTGTGCTGGAGACCCATAATCTTCTTGATGTTCTGTATTTCTTCATTCTTCATGATCTGGTCATGCTTCGCTTCCCGGACATTGAGCAACTTTCCACGGAGCGGGAAGACACCGAAATTGTCACGACCAACGACCCCCAGTCCTGCCACAGCTAAAGCTTTCGCAGAGTCACCCTCGGTTAAAATCAGTGTACATCGTTCAGCATGTTTCGTGCCTGCATTGTTTGCGTCGGCAAGTTTAGTCATTCCAGTCAATCTACATCACATCACACAGTTAGATCAATATAATATCCATTGAATAAAACCTATCTCACCTGTTGCGCTTGCTTCCATCAGTTTTCTTGATCTGCTGGTCAGCCTTGAACTTTGCCCAGTTAAGAACGTGATCAATAATCGTTGATTTCTGAACTGAACAAGGATGAGAGTTCAAAATATGCAACTTCGCGAGATACGTACCTTTCTTCATGAACTCTTCGGACAATGCGGGCTTCGTGCCGAACTTAGAGGCGGTCAACGTCAGCGTCTCCTTAGTCTGACTGTCAAATGTCGGATTTTCGATGAGAGCGTTGACAAAGATCCACATGTGATTCTTAATCTGTGCTGGCTTCACTGTTGCGCCTTTATTTTTCTTCCCAATGGCAGCGATGAGGTTCTTCGCAATCTGGTCTGCCATGTGGTTGACATGCGTACCGCCCTTCGTAGTTGCGATGGAATTGGCGAAGGAAACCTGCTGAAATGTACCATCCGACACGGCGAACGCTACCTCCCACCGCGGCCAATCTGTTCATATATCACAGCTGGCTTTCCCTGCGCTGCCCCTCCCGATGCCTCCGCAGCCTCTGCCGCCGCAGAGTTGAGGTACATCTCAACGTACTGCTTGAAGTTCTTGATCTTCAGACGCTCGTCGTTCAGGAAAACCTTCACATCCTTGACGGTGCCTGCTAGATCGAATACGCGCCGCTTGAGTAAAGACAGGGTATCTTCGTCAATGGTCTGCATGCCGAAACGCTCCAAGTCCGGCCTAAATGTGACCTTCGTGTACTCCTCGCCCTTTCCGTTCTTTGTGATCTTTGCAGTGCCAACCTTGCTCATATTATTTGTCCACGTCTGTTTGTACTTCTGGCTGGTGTTTTTGTCTGCAGTGTCGACAGTAAATTCATGAGAATAGATGTTAGCAAGCTTGGCACCGTAACCATTACGGCCACCAGTGAGTTTCTTCTCGTCGTCGTCATAGTTTGAAGAAGAGAGCAAGTGACCAAATATCAACTCAGGGATGTACATTTTCTCCCGCGAGTGCATCTCGATGGGAATGCCTTTTCCATTGTTGTAGACGGAGATGACGCCCAGTTCGACGTCAATGTTCACTTTAATGGTATCCATGCTGGGATCGTTGATCTACGGTAGTTAGTCAGCAATGCAAGTAAGACACTGGTGTCGCACACCACACCTTGTTATCTGCAGCGTTGACAAGGATTTCGTCTACAATCTTGAAGAAACCCGGGACATATTTGACTTCCCTGTGAACCATGCGCTTGTTCTCCGA
Organism: Suillus spraguei; assembly: GCA_016800925.1. Classification (NCBI taxonomy): domain Eukaryota; kingdom Fungi; phylum Basidiomycota; class Agaricomycetes; order Boletales; family Suillaceae; genus Suillus; species Suillus spraguei. The sequence continues at coordinate 142,347 of JABCPU010000050.1, read as the reverse complement.
ATCATACGTCCATATTGGCACTGCAATTGTTTCCACGCTTCCAATGTAGGAATCAGGACGTTTCAGAATATGCTCTAGTTGAGATAACTGTCATGTTTCTGTTGTTAGCAATAGATCGCTAACATTCCAGCATGCGTACTTTAGTGTAAGTTTCCGACGCTGTCTTATTCTTCTTTGGCGGGGCTAGTCCCTTCGGTTTGGATGACTCTACACTCTCATCGCCTGAATCAACAACTTCATCGACGTCGATTGCGCTACGGTCGGCATTGTCGTCTTTATCCACCAGTACCTTTTTCTTGGGTACAGCATTGGGTTTTGCTGGAGGTTTTGAAGGTTTTGATACAGCTTTCGTCACAGTGGTCTTCTTTGCCGGTGCTTTCGTCTGCAAAGTGGCACTGAGTTCCACCCTTCAAAATTTATCAAGTACGACTCACTGTCTTCTTGATGGGAGGAGCGTAGTCCTCGCTCTCTGTACCCGAGATGTTTTCAAGGTCGAAACTCTCCCCTTCTGAAGAGCTCATTGTAGAAAATGAGTCGCCCAGTCGTAATCGTTGATGGCTAACAATAATAGCAGGAACAAAACGCGGTCGCGTCGCGGTTCCCAACGGTCGCGTCAACACGTGACCACCACGCAACCACAAACTCATTTTTCAGGTTGAGGGAAGACTAATTAAAACATAAAATAGCCCGTAAATTTTGTCACCTCGAAGAACGATTGTGTGGTTTGTAAAAAAGCCGAATAAAATGTTAACAACTCCGAACTGACAATTGAGTTCCGGTTCACGTCATTTCTCGGACATTTGGAATAGTTTGAGTGATGAATCGATGACTGATGGGGATCCCTATATTACACACACAAACTACCATCATGGCCGTGCTTTGATGTTGTTCACAATGATACTCTGTGACCGGAATATCAATGTGGAATCTTGGCCTATACGATACTGTGCAAACCTTATATGCTTGTACATCACCCTTGAACTTGGACACAGCATGATCAGCGCACACCCATAACTAAATAATCTTAAACAGCAGCCAAGATACGCCGAATTGTGGGTACTTACCTCCTTTGCAACTGTGGTAATGAATCGCTCGTCGTGAGATATAACGATCACTCCGCCATTCCACGAGCTCAACGCTGCCATCAACGCATCCAGACCCTTCATCGAACAGTCAGTGGAAGTAGAGAAAGATTGGAATGTGCTGTACCTCGATATCTAGGTGGTTAGTAGGCTGGTAGATTTCAGCAGCAATCATAAATCGTAACCCTCTGTACTTGCCTCGTCCAATAATAATATATGAGGATTTTGCAATGATAAGGCAGCAAACGCGACACGAGACTTCTGACCTCCAGAAAGTGTGCCAATAAGCTGGAGCCTATTGTCCTTAAAACAAACTGCAAGTGGATTACAAGAGGTTTGCGCACCCCGTCATCCCACTAATCTGGAAGTTACCTAGGTGACCTCGATATTCTTGTTCTGTCTTGCCCGGAAATTTAGAGGCCAGGAACTGTACAGGAGACATAGCAGGATCAAGTGTGTCGACATGATGTTGTGAAAAATATCCTCTACGAAGTAAGTGAGCGCGTGATGAATCAAACGCGGTAACAACTCACATCCGCAGACGACCATTCCGATTCAAGTCGCCACTTAAGGGCCTTAGCTCTGCAGTTAGAAGTTTAATACTACATATCCCGACCAATTGTTAGCTGTATCACTGTTCTTTGAGGCACACAGTACCACTCACAGGGTTGACTTTCCAGCTCCGTTCGCGCCAACAATAGCTATTCGCGAATCCAACCCTACATCGATGTTGATGCCTTGCAGGAGAAGGTTTTCAGGCATATACCCAAAGGTGACCTCCGACAATTGGAGCAATGGTGGCGATATCTTCTCTGCATCAGGGAATCTAGTTGCCAGAATGTCAATCCGCTTCGCTGGAAAAAAGAACAATTTGCCGCACTTGAAGGTTTCACCCTCTTCTTCCTCTGGAGGTTCTAACTCAGGGAGCTATGAAAAGCCTGGTCAAGCGTAGCAATGAAGTTGTGCAACACACCCACCTTTTCCAACATTTTGATTCTCATCTGTGCCTGCGAAGCTACACAAAGACGTGTTGAAAAATCATAGCAATCGCTATTTCATGTTCCTACCTCTGGCTGCATTATATCTCCACTTGTCAATGAAAGCTTGTAAGTGTTTCCGGTAATCCATTTGTGTTTCGTATTCTTTTCGCATGTTGCGGTCCCGTTCCGACTTAGTTGAGTAGAACTGGGTGAAATTCCTGCGAATTGACTGCCATTAGGAACTACACTCATCTGGGTATGAACTAGACGAACCCTTTATAATAGTCTAGTCTACCAGAGTGCTGGTGTACGATATCAGTCGCAACGGCATCTCTAAAAACAATCGTATTTCAGATGTAAAAAGATGATATTTGCACACTCACAAGAATGCACGATCGTGAGATCTGTCGAAAGCGTGAGTAAAATGAGATTGACTCATACACCTGCTCAACTAACACAACAAGCAACGTTCCGGGCCATGTTTGAAGATAATCTTCTAGCCAAGCCAGTGCATTTAGATCGATATGATTTGAAGGCTCATCAAGCAAAAGAAGAGCAGGCTATATCCAATTACACGTGTTTCGAACATTAATATTGAACAATCAAGAACTTAAGCAACGCACCTTTACAAAGAGCGCACGTGCTAGTGCGAGTCGCATTCTGAATCCGAGATATCAGACATTGCCATGTCCCATTGATTTGACTTACCTCCAACCTCCACTGAATGTCCTTGTAGGCTTAGATTGGTCTGCCTCGCTGAAACCCAACCCTGAAAACTCCATATCATACATGACGTATGCTTTAATATGGAGAGATCGACGTACCGGCGAGAAGAGTGGCTGCCCTCGAAGGACCACTCTCGGCATCCATATCACTCAAACGAGCATGCACATCCGCTAATCTTGACGAAGCTTCCTCCCTAGCATCCTCGAACCGTTTATCGTCGCCTTCCTTTTCCAGCGTAGCCAGGCGGGCATTCAAAGAAGCTTCCTCCTTCAACAGGTGATCTCTCCAGACGTCAGCTTTAAGAACAGAATCAAGAGCGGTTGTATCATCCCCGACAATCTATACCGAGTTCATGCACAGGCCCATATATAGAACACAACGACTTACCTCCTGTTCCACGAACAATATGGTAATATGTGCAGGAATAGGTACTTCCCGCATAGCAATATGCTTTAAAAGGGTAGACTTTCCGACACCTGATAAAGTCGTGCAGTTGTGCCGACAGGTAATACATTATAGAACGTACCATTGCGTCCAATGAGTCCATACCGACGACCATACGCTAATGTGAGGCTTGCTCCTGAACTAAGGCGATACCTCACAACAAGCATCACAGGAATCAAAAATTAAACGCACAGTATACGATTTGAACCGAAATTGACGTCAATGGACGGTAGATGTATATCTTTGCTCTTGTTTTTGGCAGCATTTGCCGCTTCCAAGGGATTTATCTGGAAGAGGTCATGACTAAATTGAAAGAAGCAAGCACAAGTAAATCACCTTCATGAACATCTCTTCATAATTTTGCTGCCAAGCCTATGATCGAGATGATTTGGAGAAATAATGTTTCAACTGACCTGCTTGCGGTGCTGATCCAGTAACTTAGACCCTTCGTAGAGGTCGCGACGAGCACGTTTCTCAATCTTGGCCTGAAAGCAGCCATTGTATCATGTATATCTGACACAAAAAGCCGTTATGCTTACCTTGAGTTTGGCTTCCTGTTTCTCAAGCTTTTTCACATCTACTCTGGATGCTCTACGTAGAAACATCACTAAGTTCGAGGCAGCCGTAATGACATAAAATGCAGGCTCACTTTCCCTTGTTGATGCTCTCAAGGTCTACGCCTTCTCCAAGCCCAATGGTGTTCGACATGGCACCGACCTTGCTCATATCCATAACTTTGTCAAGCTTCATCAGTTTTGGTCGACCACTGTTTCTCGCTCGTGCATTCAGTTGCTCGGCGAGGATATCCCGGAGGCGTGTCATTAGCCTCTTGACGTCGTCTGGATGATTCATACCCAATGAATCTAGAATGTCATTGGCCACCAGAAGAATATCTTCCTCTTCTCCAGCGTCATCGACTAGATAACCTGAAAGATACTGCACGATGAGTTCTTCGGTACCGGGGAAGATCGAGCGTATTTCTTCTGCAATCTCTATAGAGGCCATCTTTCCTCACCAGTATGAGATAGTCCTGACACGAAAAAATGTGGTCCTCTTCCGGCGTAACTTAGCTAGATAGCCAAATATAGAATGTGTTCTCATATCTAAAGACCGGCCCTTCAAGTTCAAGCTTCCAGTTTCAAGTACACCTTCAACAACTTTCAAATCTTTGTTCAAGGCTTCGACGATACACTGTACAGCTACTCCAAGTCTCCAACACCGGTCCATCCACGTCTATTTCCGCCTTGGCGCTTTCCTTCTACCTCAACAAGCTCGGTAGATCTGCACAAACGGCATCGCATCAATGTCGTAGAACAAGCCTCTCATAGGCCGTCGTGCGTGGTCTCACCTACGCCATTCTGCATCGAGATGAAGTCATGTTCGAAGCCACAAGTAAGAAGAAAACCACCGGAAAGGCGTCTTCTGAGTGGAAATAGCCATGGCATCACTTTGTGCACCGTCCCACACACTTGCAGTTGTAACGAGAATCTTGCTGATTCTGATACACTTGCAACTACAAGGGGAATCTTGGCGAGAATAACCAACTTCAGATGTTCTCGTTCGTGATCAATTAATTGATTAGAAAGATAGCAATGTGGAGAGAAGTGTATGGCCAGAAACTCAGCAACAACTGACGCAAGGCCCGACTCTTTGTTTGAAGTTTGAACCACATTACCTACTTGTTGTCCATCTCACCACTTAATGACCCAGACATCTTCAACCGTTCAGCTGAGTTTTCAGCAACGGGATTCGAGTTCAGCAGCCACTTCACAACTTGGGCTAGCATGGATTGACGCGTAAAGGTTGAAATAGTGTTATAGCTTTATGTGTTCTTTGGTAGCTTGATCTGGAAAGTGCCTAATTGACGATCGTCGACTCAGCACTATACACCATGATATTCGAAAGATTGCGTACACTGAGGTAGAGTGGTGATTTCAGGGACTACCGTCCCGTGAAACCCGATTCGAGACAATGCACCTCGAATAATGCCAGCAGGAAGTACGACATACTTATGAGACATGTCAAAATATGTAGAAGATCAATTGAAATGGTTGACATACCAGCTTGGCTTGTTTAAGGGCTTCTTGTCGACCCTCCCATGAGGAAATTCGAGCAATCGGCTTAAAGGCATTATCTTGAAGAACATAGACACCCTAGGAAAATTTCAATGCTAAATCCCTGGTGTCATGAACCATTGCTTACTCTGTGATTCGTACGCAAGTTGTCAACTTGTTTGTCCCAGCAAGAGACCCAAAGATCCTTGCAAACAAACTTGATAACATCCAGAGAGTCGCTGAACAATGGGCGATCGCGACAAAGTCTTGGATGCAATTAGGATGCGGCGCATTTAATTTGAGACGCCGTACCTCTCTGCGAAATTACCCCCAACGTGCATACCGATAGCTTCCAGCCTAGACCTCACCCCCTCATCCTCATCTCCGGACCCCGATACTTTACTTGACGTGTTACTAGCGCTGTCTCTCGGATTATGTTGTTTGGCAGGTGGTGCTGGTGCTGGTGGCAGAACCAACCCAGCTTCGACCATGTCACACTCGATTTTTTTTGCTCGAGCAGAAGCGACTGCTGATGAGACACGAAGGGCATTCACAACTTCGATCAATAAATAGTCCATGACTGCACTATCAACCATTCGAGCAGGAGGGTCAGCAAGGACGCTGAGGGCGCTGGCCGGTGCTGCCTGCATTTAAAAATGAGTTTCAAGCGCAATAGGAATTTCGGACAAAAAGGTCGAATGTTCAATGCACTGAGCGCTAAATGTACCTCTTATGTAAGTAAAGCTCCCCATAGTGCCTCGCGATCAAGACAAGCCCGGTGACCAAAATATCGAAATATTCTGTACTTCATTGAGAGTAATCCATTGGATCGTGATTTATTGCATAGTGCTAGCACAAAAAGATACAAATATACAAATACACGACCTTTACGCCGACTCAAAGTTTCGCGTGCTGAAGGACAAATCCAGATGATTTCTTCGACTTAACTTTGTCAACATCTGCAAGCGTAACAGGCCGGCATTCATGAGCGTGATTGTATCCTAGCCTGATAAATCGTGCAGGTTAGTAGACTATATTAGAACAAGAATATGTTTACCTGGCCTGTCCGTCGATACCCCCTGCCTTGTAGAACTCGGGCCTGCGGAGTAGACTGACGACGACTGCGCCCCCAATACCAATGTTATGAACAAGACCAAATTTGCCCCGCTTGTCCGGAATGTCAAATAAGCCAGGTGCTTGCATAGGTCCTGCCACTAAAACATCAACCGCATTAGAAAGATCACGAAAAAGAAACACATCGATTGCCACACGAACAGTTACGCAATTGCACTGCCAAAAATAATATGAGAACAATATCGTCGACATAATCAATACTACTCACTTGTAATATAGAAGTGCATGCCCAGACCAGTAGCCCCGAGTGGATGTCCTTTGGCTTCGAGACCACCACTCGGGTTCACAACATACTTACCGCCATACTACAGGAGGTTCAGATGCTGCCGAATCGAAAGAGGAAACTCTGACCGTATTATCACCCCTTTCAACCATCTTATGGGCCTCATCAGGGGCACAAAGTCCAAGGGCAGGGTACATGATGAGCTAGACAAGGGTCATTCGCCAGAATATGTACAGAAAAGCAGACTTACTTCATTTGCGGAAAAACAGTCATGCAGCTCAACCACACCAACTAAGTCACGCCCTTCACCGTCGGCAAAGCCAGCGTCTTTAAATACTTTGTCAGCACATCGCTTCGACATCCCGTAACCGACGACCTCCATAGCGCTTTCTGTATCATAAGCGGCAGGATCATCTGTCTCCAGGTGTTGCGCAACTATTTCGATAGATTGATTCTCCAATCCATGGGCATGCACGAAATCTTCCGATGCGACAATACAGCAGGCTGCACCATCCTAATGCATGGTGAGCGTTAAATGATTGACAGCGGGAAGACCATTACCGATGTAGGACTGCACATGAACTTTGTGAGTTGAGCAGTGATTTTAGGTGCCTGTAGGACTTGTTCAACTGTCCATCCGTTACGGAACTGTGAATATGGGTTCTTGACGGAGTGTGCATGATTTTTTGCGGCTAGAATACGTTAAAATACACATTTTAGTACGAGCGCCGCACGATACCTATCATGCCCAAGTGTTTGACTTCGGCACCGAATTTGTCCATATATTCTTGCCCTGCGTTGCCGAACATTCGCGGAGCGCCTGGACCGAAGTTTGTTCCGGAAGTTAGGGTCTTTTCGAGATCTATGGACCGCTTATTAAACAAAAGAGTCGGTGGTGGCCTGTCGGGGAAGTTGGTCCCAAGACTACCCGCCGCCATACGCTCAAAGCCCAACGCGAGGGCACAGTCGACCAGACCTGACTTTACAGCATTGTTTGCATGGAATAGTGCGGTACTTCCGGTTGAACAATTATTATTCACGTTGGTGATGGGAATCCCGGTCATTCCAAGGCCGTAAAGAGCTCGCTACGCTAATTAGCAGCGTAAAACTGAACTGAAGAGAGCCATACTTGACCACTTGTAGAATCACCATAGCAATAACCCACAAATGCAGTTTGCACTGCATCATATGTGATACCTAAGAAGTTTGAATTGTGGTTTTGAACAAAATATCTCTTTACACGCAACTCACCAGCATCCAACAGCGCTTTTGTACCTGCTTCAAGTCCCATCTATACATGAATGGAATTGAAAATAATCCATTTCTGGTACTGATTCTACTCACATCCTCCGTTGTCCTCTGACCTCTAGGCTGCATATGAAATGAATTGGATATTCAAGAATGGCAAGATTGAATTATTGACCTTTATGAATGCCGTGCATCCACAGCCGACGATAAAAGTCCTCTGGAACTTGTTCTGAGGCATGAAATGCTGCGTCACGATATGTAAGGTGGGAACGAAGTGTGTTACTGCACTACTTACTGCACATTAACACAGAACCAAATACTATCCGGTAACTTAGAAGCCGGTCCTCCGGGCATTGAAATGACTCAGCAAATTCTGAATCAGTTTCTATTGGCAATTGGCAAGTGATGAACTCAAGTTGGTCTGTGACAATGCATGGACATGGATACATTCGATTGTTCACATATTATTTACTGATGAGCTTGAACTTCTATTTTCACTTGTGACATTCACTGCATAAATGAGAGTTTAGCCAGATTCTAATCAGAGGAAGAAAACGTGTATAACTTATTGGGAAGGTAAGCTTCAAACCTAACATTCATTTGGTCACACCCAAACGATAGTTATGTATTTCAACAGTACACCAAGCTGCTAGACTAGATCTTGAAATTAAACCTTACACTAACCTGATTGTAGGTACGGAAGTAAAGCATATTTCTGCGGCCGCAAGAGATCGAGAGTAGGACCAATCACTGCGGAAACGAGATTTTAGTCAGACCCTAATCAGAGGAAGGCGACGTGTGTAACCCGACTCTAAACGTAGGTACCCCAATTATTGTAATCTGAGGCAAATCCGATGGGTCGCAAAATTTGGTTGTTCGGCCCGAAGCAACACATCTAAACAGACACTTTTCCGACCTCGCCGACATGTCTTTTCAGACCCCCGTTTCTTCTCTTCAAATACTCGCTATTCCACCACTAACCAGCCTTGCAAATTCAATCTTTTGACGTCTGTTTAGGTTATGCTTAGAGCAAAGTGAGTTTTTCGAAAATTTCTCTCAAGTCCCGCGTTACAGCTTGTTCCTACTACTCACGCTATGGCAGTCCGCGATGCAATCAAGCTCGAGCTCCCCATGGGAGTGAAAACATTTAAATTCACTTTTGAGTGCAGAACGCCAGGCCATATAGTAAGTCCCTTGTACAGCTAAACTGATGTCAACTGATTTTCTATGTAGGACATTGAAATATCTGTCCGCAAGTCTCTCCGGTCGCTAGGCTCACCAGCAGGTACTATGGGAGGTCCTGACACTAGTGACGTGCACACCAAGACACCGGGAGTGCTTAACAATTGGCTGGAGTCCCAGAAAGCTGTAAGTTCTTGCTCAGTTCTATTGACTTATGTTACTAACTAGAATTCAAGGATTATCGATCATTCTTATTGGGCGCTGCTAAGGCAGGTCCTCCAGTAGTAGATGATAGTGTGACTGAACCTGAGTCGAAGCCGATTGCTGGAAATGGAATGTTGTGAGTTTTTTTGGTTGTCTTCTTTCGCGTTGCTGAATAGCATATATTTTAGGTACATGCTGCTCAAGCGCTCGTTAGTACAGGACCGCCAGCAGATGGTAGCGAAACGGAACTGGAGTCTGAAATACAGCCATCACTCAAGTCTCCAGAGCCTGCAACACCAGTTGAATTTACTTGATGGTACAACGCGGTACGTACTAACAAATTCTTTTGTGTGTACTCTCCCCCACATGCTGACCTCGGCCTCAGAAAAGACAAGAAGATCCTGCGTTTAATGAAACTTTAGTGTAAGATAGTACTTATATCTGGTAAAGTAGTAGATTATAAACGTGCAGGTTTAGACTCTCCGGGGCTCGATGTGTGTATCTGATTTGTTGCGAGCGAATGATATGTGAGTTTTCCGTGTTTGCAATGAATTAATCCTGACAAGTTTACCATTGCAGGATTGGGCAGCTGTGGTCCACTGAAGTACTCGTCATGCCGTGGCAAGTTTCTTTTGGGCAAGTTGAGCGGGGATGGTCCAGGATGAGGCTGGCCAAATTGGTGGGTATCATTTATTTGAGACTGGCGCTCTTGAATGATGCCCTGTTGGTTAGGATACATGGGGGCACCACCGGGGCGTCTTTGTAAACCTTGGGACCCATACATCATGGATGTAGGGTGTAGAGAACAAGGGGAATAGTGAGCAAGAAGCCATGGGGCCCTGAAGCAAATGGTGAATCCTAGGAAGCATATGGACCACATGTATACTAAATAATGCAAGAAATACTCATAATGGCAGTAAAAACTATCTCCCAAGTTGGGAGATAATTTTCACTGCCATTATGAGTATTTTTTGCATTATTTTGATTGTATTTTGGTTTATTTGAATTACAAAGAGGACATTGTATTATATGGACATATACATACAGAATGTGAATCAACTATGAATGATCCAAATGAAGTCTAAAGCCGCGGCCTGCTAACCAAAATAGTGACAAGGTATTAGCGAACTTACATGGAAAGTGAAGTCCATGTCAGAAGCGTTCAGCAGAGCGCCATCGAGTCTGACCACCTCCTTGGTGCCTGCTACAGGCACTCATCTCCTAAGATAAGAGGCTCTTGAACGTGCCACTGTTCAAGAGCTCGATAGAACTCGAGGTTTGTACCAAAGTGGCATGTCACGGACTAAATATCATGAAACATAAGGTGACATCAGTTGCGGCTACCTTAAATAATTGAAACACACCTTGAACATACCTTCACAAATTTCACTGAGCAAACGCCGAGCGCATCAACGAAAAATATCACTCGTTTTGTTTAGTTCATTGAGTAGTATTGGGAGGTTAGGCAGTGGCGGTGTGGTCATTATGTGTCACAAATTCCAAACACAAATCATTATTCCTTTCTCAATTTCCCTAAAGCATCTAAACCCAGCGCTAAGACAAACCTTAACCCTATTGAAATTCCCATATCCGCTTCTATAACTGAACTTCCTGATGAAGATGAAGAGATCTTTTATGATGCTATCGGATAAGATAAGATAAGATAGTATCACATGATCTTAGAACCTTCTAGAATATGATGTCATAACAATGTCACAACTATCACATCGTACGATTCTCATTTCTATTTTATGATTGGCTAGTAGTTCAAACCTCTTGTATCTACATAGTAGCAATCCAAGATGTCCTTGCTCCTCTTCTTCCTTGTGATAACCTTTGTTTGAGTCCTAGTCTCTGCCCTTGCATTAATTTGTTTGTGGGTTGTGACATTAGGTTTGAACTAAAGAACTACTACAGCAAAACTAGCTAACTATATACACATATTGAAACTGAGATGTAAACTGAGTTTGAAACTACTAGCCAATCATAAAATAGAAATGAGAATCGTACAATGTGATAGTTGTGACATTGTTATGACATCATATTCTAGAAGACCTCTACCAGGCCCAGCCTTACATTGCTGCTGCTAGTAGACGGTGGACGAGCAACATTAGGTGTTCGATCCGTGACCTCAGTGCTGGCCCAAGACCCTGCCTGCTGAGCTCTATGATAATTTCCTTTTACGATAGTTTCTTTTCATACGATAGAAGGTCTAGTCTTCTTCTGAGTATTTAGTGGAATTGCCTCGTTGTCCAAGATAGACTGGTTGCTTGTAAGCTTTGGCTGGAAGAGCACCGTGTCCCTCGAGATAACTTTTCCCACTTGAAAGATCACAAAAACCTTTACTATAGTTTTCCTAGTTAGTAAATAGGGAAGCACCTAGTTGGGTTGATTAAAGAACCCTTTAGGACCTGAGTACTGGTATAGATCCGATCAGATATCAGGGACCACTCAGTTTTTCATTTACATACTTCTTTTCCCATTTCCTTTTCACCATCTTTCCTATTTGGGTTGACCGTTACGACTAGTCAACCACAGACATCAGTAAATCGGGTCCCAGAACACAACTGGTACTATGTCTGCTCCTGCCACTACCATTCACAGTGAACAAGCTTTGGCTGAGTATATCGCAAATGCTATCAACATTGCGATTGCTCCAGTCCAAGAGCAAGTTCAAAGACTCAGGGATATGAACAATGTCCTACAAGACCAGAATGAAAAACTCCATGAAGAACTTCGTCAATATAGGGAAAGAATTGATGAGCTGGAAGCAAAACCTGTATCAACAGGAGGAGCTCCCAAAATTGCGAAGCCAACAGAGTTTACTGGAGGAAAAGATTCCATCGACATCGAAAATTCCTGGCACAAGTATCCCTCTACCTCACACAATACCCTAACACAATGGAACAACAACACCTCAGTTTGATGTTGTCTTATCTAAAAGGAAATGCCGGAAAATGGGCAGAACCTTACGTTAAACAACAAGCTGCAGGACAGTTGGACTTCAAAGACTTCTTAGAGGAGTTCTCACGCATGTTTAAAGACGAGAACAAAGAAGCGAAGGCCATCAGAGAATTAGAGACCCTTAGGCAAGGATCTAGTTCTGTTCCAGAATATGTTGCATCTTTCAAACAGAAGTCGGTTTTCACGAACTTCTCCAATTACGATCTTCGCCTCAAACTCTGATCTGGTCTACAAACCCAGATCAAAGAACAACTCGCTCATGTTGCACTCAAAGATAAGAACACTTTCAACAAATTGGTTGAAAGAGCAGTAGAAATTGGGCAAAACTTTGAAGAGTTGGATGCAGAGAAGAAGCGAAACACCTGGTGGACTCCCAAGTCTAACAGTGGAGTTCCTTCTTCATTAAGGGCTGGACCCAGTAACAGTGACGCCATGGATGTCGACTCTGGAAGGCAAAAGAATGCCCCCAAACTGCAAGGAAAGCCTGGTGCTTTCAAATGTTACAGATGCGGTGGAGAAGGCCACATGGCTAGGAACTGTAAAGAAGCGCCAAAACCAGCACAAGTGAAGGCATCGTCTGCCGAAGAAGAAACTGCATCTAAATGGTTCAAGGACTGGTTATCCTCCAAAGAAGGCAAGGGTTTTTAGAAGGGTTGAAGTCAGAGTCTGCAGACCTAGACCCGAACAATCAATTCTCTATTCTTTCTAGTTTTTCAGATGTAACGGAAGTGTATATACGATCCAAATCAGAGTATTTTTATATTCCAATTACACTGAAAGGAAAGAACAGACAAGCAGACGTAAAAGCACTTGTGGATTGCGGTGCATCAACATTATTTATAAGCGAAAGATTTGTAAAGAACAATGATGTCCGGTGTTGTAAATTATTGCGTCCCATACCAGTCAAGAACATTGATGGCTCCTTAAATGCTGCTGGAGCTATGACAAAATTCACTGAAATAGGATTAAAGATTGGAGATCATGAAGAAGATAAAGCAGCCTTCATGGTTACAGATCTAGGAAGCGATGATGTCATTATCGGTATAGATTGGCTAAGGTACCATGCAGGACGATTTGCTCTTACACAATGCCCAGTCAAGTGTGAGACTAAAAAAGAAAAAAGACAAAAAAATAGAGAAAAACGTAAAATGCAAAAACAGGGTGACTTGCCAGATCTGATTCCCACGGAAGAGGAAGATGACGACAAAGGCATGGCGAAGAAGAGGGCGATGGTTGAGGAAATAGAAGATGAAGATAGTCCAAGAAATGAATGGATTAGATATAAAGCTTCTATTGCCACAGAACAAAAAGTAGCAGAGGAAGCTACTAAGAAGAAAAAGTCTGTAGAAGAAATGGTTCCAGACTGGCTTCATGACTACCTGGGTGTATTCTCAGAAGAGGAATCAAAGAGATTTCCTGAAAGAAAGAAGTGGGATCATGCGATAGATCTCAAAGATGAGAATGATCTTCCACCGAATGCAAAACCGTATCCTTTATCACCCAAAGAAATGGACACACTGAAAGATTGGTTAAAAGCTGAAACTGCATTAGGATGTATTAGGATTCACAATCTCCTGTTGCAGCACCTTTCTTCTTTGTGGCCAAAAAAGATGGCAAATTACGACCAGTAATGGACTATAGAAAGCTCAATGAGAAAACAGTTAAAAATGCGTACCCTTTACCGAGATCTCAAGATCTAATTGATGCTTTAACTGGTGCCACAATGTACTCCAAAATGGATGTATGATGGGGATACAATAATATTCGGATGAAAGAAGGAGACGAGTGGAAGGCAGCCTTCAAAACGCCTTTTGGTCACCATGAACCAACCATAATGTATTTCGGGTTGACAAATTCTCCAGCAACTTTCCAGACCATGATGAACGAAATATTTAGAGATCTCATTGATGGAAAGATGGTCGTTGTCTACATCGATGACATTTGGTCTTTACAAATGGAAATAAGGAGCAACACGAAAAGTCATGCGAGAAGTACTCAAACAATTAAAAGATAACAATCTGTTCTTGAAACCAGAAAAATGTAGTTTCAACAGTCTAAAGTCGAATTCTTAGGGTTGATCATGGAAAAAGGCAATGTGTCTATGGACCCTGTGAAAGTAGAAGGAGTATCAAAATGGCCTGTTCCCAAATGTGTAAAAGACATACAAGATTCATGGGTTTTGCCAACTTCTATCGAAGATTCATATTGGGGTTCTCAGATATAGCCAGACCAATGAATGATTTGCTAAGAAAAGATGTTCCATGGAATTGGACGGAGAAACAACAGAATGCATTTGATGAATTGAAGAAAGATTCACAGAAGCTCCGCTCCTAGTAATGCCAGACGTTGAGAAAAAGAAAAAATAGAGACCGATGCTTCTGATTATGCATCTGGTGCAGTACTTTCTCAACAATGGAAGATGGACTATGGCATCCTGTCGCTTATTATTCGAAGTCAATGAATGATGCAGAACGAAATTATGACATTCATGAAAAGAATTTTAGCAATCATTCGAGCGTTAGAAGAGTGGAGGCACTATGTGCAGGGAGCACCTCATCCTGTGGAGATCTGGACCGATCATAAAAATCTGAGTATTTCATGACGAGTCAAAAATTGACACGAAGGCAAGCCAGATGGAGTTGTTCCTGGCGGAGTATGAATTTACACTCCAACATAAGCCTGGTGTATCAATGATAAGGCCATCGTCTGTCTCGGAGATCAGACCACAGAGGGGGGTAGAAAACGACAATTCTGATCGCATTTTGCTAAACCGGAATTTTTCAAAATCAATGCTGCTAAAAGAGGCCAAGTTCTATAGAAGGAGAAAAATCTCTTCTAAAAAGATTAGACAATGTACAGAACGAGAGCCTGAAGTGATGAAAGGCTAGAAACGCTAAAAGCAGCACCGGTGCAATTGCGTAGAGGAGTCGAAGAATGGAATGTTGAAGATGGATTGGTGTTATTCCGAGGATTGGTCTATGTTCCAAATGATAAAGAAATCCCCAAGAGATTCTAGAGTTATTCCATGACTCACCACCGGCTGACATCCTGGACGTGCCAAAACCTTAGAATTGATTTCCAGAAACTATTGGTGGCCAATGATGACAAAAGTGTTCACGATATGTAGATGGTTGCGATCGTTGCAGACAAACAAAGGTCTATCCTAGTAAACCAACGGGACCTTTACAGCCAAATGAAGTTCAGAAGGACCTTGGCAAAATTACATGTGAATTTGATTGTAGACCTACCAAAGAGTGAAGGGTGTGATAGCATTTTTGTTGTTGTTGATTGATTCACAAAACAAGCACACTTTATTCTCACCAATAAAGAAGTAGACTTGAAGAAAATTGCCAAGCTATTTTTAAAGAATGTATGGAAACATCATGGTACACCAAAGAAAGTGATTTCAGACAGAGGAACACAGTTTGTATCAAAATTCATGGGACAAATGTCAATAAAATTAGGCATAAAATGGTCTGCTTCAACTGCCTGTCATCCCCATATGGATGGACAAACAGAACACATAAATCAAGAAGTTGAACAATATTTGCGCCTGTTTACCTCTTATAGACAGAATGATTGGGTATCTTAGTTGCTGATTGCAGAATTTTCACACAACAATGCAGTCACAGTTATCAGCCACAGCCCTTTCAAAGTTCTATATGGATATCATCCAGAATTCACAATATCTCCTAATTCCAACTCCCATATTCCCATTGCCAATGAAAGAGTGGATCAAATGAAAGAAGCAAGAGATGATGCGGAAAATACTTTGAAACTGTCAATGAACGAATGAAACGGTTCTATGACAAAGGAATAAAAGACACACCACAGTATAAAAAGGGAGACAAGGTCTGGCTAGATGCAAAGAACATTAAACAACGTCGTCCAAGTCAAAAATTGTCAGATCATCATCTTGGGCCCTTTGAAATACTAGAGAAGATTGGCAAAGTGAACTATAAATTGAAATTACTGGCAAATTATCAAATCCATCTGGTCTTCCACGTTCAATTACTCACTCCATACTATACATCTCAAATGATCCCTCATTCTCAACCCACCCGACCACCTCCTGACATAGTTGACGATCAGGAAGGATTTGTTGTAGAAGAAGTACTAGATAGCTGATTATTCTGAGGAAAGCTGCAATACTGAGTAAAATGGGAAGGATATCCGATAGAAGAATCGACATGGGAACCAGAAGAAAAACGTAAAGAATTCCCCGATTCTTATAGCGGAGTTTCATAAAAAGAATCCCACGGCGGCTAAAACCAAAAGAATTCAAGGTTCTATACTTAATTCGGAAGATTTCAAGAATGGAGAACACGTAACATCCGACCTTCATACATTCGCGATGACGCTCATCCTAGAGAGGGGGTAATGTCATGAATTCCAAACACAAATCATTATTCCTTTCTCAATTTCCCTAAAGCATCTAAACCCAGCGCTAAGACAAACCTTAACCCTATTGAAATTCCCATATCTGCTTCTATAACTGAACTTCCTGATGAAGATGAAGAGATCTTTTATGATGCTATCGGATAAGATAAGATAAGATAGTATCACGTGATCTTAGAACCTTCTAGAATATGATGTCATAACAATGTCACAACTATCACATTGTACAATTCTCATTTCTATTTTATGATTGGCTAGTAGTTTCAAACTCAGTTTACATCTCAGTTTCAATATGTGTATATAGTTAGCTAGTTTTGCTGTAGTAGTTCTTTAGTTCAAACCTCTTGTATCTACATAGTAGCAATCCAAGACGTCCTTGCTCCTCTTCTTCCTTGTGATAACCTTTGTTTGAGTCCTAGTCTCTGCCCTTGCGTTAATTCGTTTGTCGGTTGTGACATTATGACTAATTGATATCTGTAAGCAGCATCTTTCGAGATAGGCCCTTTAACTTGCATACCTTGATTTGATCTAGATGCAACGTTGAGGATGAAGCTGAAGTCACGGTCAACGTCAATGTTGTCAATGCCGGTCCTTCTCTATTCCCTCAATATGACAATGTAGATGAGTTTCGCAGGCATTTAATCCAGGCCCTGTTTGTGCTGCATGCATCTCTAACGTCTGCCGCTCTCGATCTTTTTCTGTAGAAAGTGGCCTAATCAGCGCAAGCAAGGAAATTACAATGATAGTGCCTACCTCGCTTTAAATTGGCAGTCAGAGCATGATACTGTACTGCTCTATTTCTGCATCAACAGACTGGCAAGTTTCATGGATGAATGCGAGTTGGTGTTTCAGAGCGGTAATTGATGTCTCGGCTTCTCGGACCTCCTCTTTTTCCCTTTCCCATTACTGAGAGACATCACTGCTGCACAATTACACCACAACAAGTATGATCATGTACCAGCTAGCAACTCAATCTCCTTCACCTTGCACTGATTAGTTTCAGCCTTTACTGCAATAGTTTTCTCAGCCAAGCATTTCTTGTCCACCTCCTGAGCATTCCTGTATTTGGTAATTTCTGCTACTGTGCGATTTGCATAGTTGGTGACCGCTCTGAGAAAATTAGATGTGGAAGCTTCATATGCGTGCAGGCGCAGGTCAACAGAAGGGTTAGGTTCTGTGAGGATTGAAGTACGAGTAGGACTTGAAAGCTTGAGGCATGGTCAATGACTCAATCAGTGATATTGTCAGCCAAGTTTCTGACCCTTCCAGAGCGCGTCAATCATGTGACCATATCAATTATGCAAATGAGGAATTATTAAAACCATCAATGCACTGTTGTCATCGGAGGGCTATTCAATAGCTTAGATAATATTTTTGCCACAATCTTGAACTACTCTAGAACACGCAAAAACACTCAAAATAATTCTGCTGATTTTTTGGCAGAATTTGCCCCAAAATATTTCTGCTCACAGCCTATCAGTACAGTGCTGTACAACTCTGTACAGGCTGTTTTAGTTTACTGGTCCTCGTCGGATATTTCCGACATGCAAGTTTCAACTTTTGTGATTCCACATATTTATGAACAACTTGAAGGATACGCCTTCAGTTGACTCTCAGACGGCATATTATGCTTGGCATTATACAAACATCTTAGTAATCAAAAGTTCAAAGTCTAGCATTCTCCTTAGAATGAGTTGTTCAAGTAAAGCAGTAGATTGCAGGCCCTGGTCTGCATAGGTCAAGTTAAAGAAATAGGAACTCGAGATGGTATCTGAATATATAAGGTAATTGAAGCGGAGATAGAATATTGGAGCTGAGATTAAATAATGAAGAACCAATGAGAAAAGATATAGGAATCATACAATAGAATGTTATGGAACATGATAGAAGGAGTAAAAATAGAACTGTAACATTACCCCCATTTTAATGGTTGTAATCCCTGATTACATAATATTATAAGTGTTGTGCGTGTTTGTAAAAAGTAAGAATGTCATGAGCGTTACCAAGTTTGTTCTCTTTCATCCATTCATTCTCAGAACTTGGGAATCCCTTCCATTTGACATAGAATTGTCATCGAGATGAAGAGCCACAATGACCAATGATGGCTTTGATCTCATGTTCTTCTTCGCCGTCAATGATATCAGGAGGTGGTTTGACGTAATTGGGTCCATGAATATCATTTTATTTATAGGGTGAGAGTAGTGGCGTGGAAAACAGGGTGAATATGCCATTGTGCAGGCAGAGCAAGTTTATAAGTGATGGGTGACAGAACGTCAATAATAGTGAATGGTCCTTCACGTTTTGGTGCGAGCTTCCGATTAGGGTATCTGAGATGAAGGTTCTTGGCTTCAAGCCAGACCTTGTTGCCTTTAGTGAATGGTACAAATTTAGATATGATTCATTGATGCATAGTGTTACGAGAGAGTTCATGGGCAGCTAGCGCTTCGTCGCATGCTTTGTTTAGAATAAAGAGGCATTGTTCGATGTTAGGAATGTCGGACTTGGGGTGTGAATTGGGAAGGTGTTTTGGGTAATAACCCATCATGAGGTAAAATGGGGAAGTACTGCGTGCAGAATGATGATGAGAGTTGTGGACAAATTCAGCAAGGGGAAGCATCGCGGCCCAACCAGTTTGGTCATTAGTGCAAAAGATCCGAAGGTAAACTTCAAGTTCTTGATTGACTCGTTCAGTTCTCCATCACTTTGGGGATGGAAAGTGGTGGAAAGGGAATTCTTGTATCCGAGGAGTTTTCCAAGTTCAATCTGGATTCGAGAAGTGAATTGGGTTCCGCGGTCAGAGATAATTTTATCGTAAAGTCTGTATCTAGAGAAAAATTTGGAAAAGAAAATATTGGCCATGCCTTTGGCATCTATTGTTTTGAGGCAAGGTGTGAAAACTACCCCCTTCAAAAGGCCATGGTCGACCACGACCATAATACTGTCAAAGCCATCGTAAAGGGGTAAGTCGGTGATAATATCAACCGAGCAATGGGCAAAGGGTCGATTGGATATGGGAGCAGGTATGGGAAAGAGTGGTGGAGAAGACGGGTGTGTGTTTACTTTATTCTGTTGGCAGATGCAACAGCCGTCTATGAAGTTCTTGACAAAGGTAGCCAGACCTGGCCACCAGTAGTCGTGAGAGAGTAAGTCCTGGGTTTTGTATTGTCCAGGATGTCCTGTGGTAGGGGAATTGTGATGAAGGGAGGTGAGTTCACAGCATAAGTCGCCTGGTGGTACATAAGTAAGATTCTTGTATGTGAGAATTCCGTCGCTCAATTTCCAGTCAGAAAGAGCGGATCGGAGTGGAGGTGGAATAGAAGAGTCTGTTAGTGCTTGAAGTGCTGTATGTACTACGGGATCAACTGCAGATGAGATACATGATCTGTCCGTAAAAGAGGTATCAATAGTGTTAATGAATATAGAGTCAGGAAGGAGTTAAATGCTAGTATTATCCTTTTCGACATTGTCATCTGGAAGGTGATCTGTTCTATGAGATAAGAGATCTGGGATGATAAGTTCTTTTCCTGGTATGTGTTGGATAAGGAGTTCGAATTGGGACAGGAAGGTTTGCCATGGAGCTTGGTGTCTGTTGAGGTCTTGGACGTCTCTGAAATATTGGAGATTTTTATGGTCAGTTTGTACGAGGACGGGGAAAGGGAACCAAGGAGATAATGTTGCCAGGCTTTTAAGGCTCTGATGATAGCAAGGAGTTCTCAATCATAAATCTGATAGTTACATTCAGTGGGGTTAAAAGATTGAGAAAGGAAAGAGCAAGGGAGCCAATTTCCGTTATTGTCTTTCTGTAAGAGTACAGCACCTGTGGCGTAAAGAGAAGCATCAGTGGCAATAGCGAAGGGTGAGTTCTTATCGGGTATTTGGAGAATGGGTGACGAGATGAAAATACACTTCAGCTTATTGAAAGCTTCCTCACATTCAGGGGTCCATGAGAATTCAGTATCTTTCTTGGTTAGATCTATTAAGGGTCGTGCAATGGATGAGTAATCAGCAATAAATCATCAGTAGAAGTTAGCAAATCTGAGGAATGATTGAACTTCCTTTACTTTCATGGGAATTTTCCATTCAGATATACCTTTGAGTTTGCAGAGTCCATTGCGATAGAGCCAGGTTTAATGATCATTCCGAGGTATTCAATATTGGTTATGTTGAAGGTGCATTTTTCGGGTTTGAGGTGGAGGAGATTATCGCATAGTTGTTGAAGTACTTTATGAGTTTGTTCTTGATGCATCTTGATGTCTCTAGAGAAAATTAGTATATCGTCCATGTAGATAATGATCCATCCTTCTTGGATCATGTCTCCGAACAAGTCATTCATCATAGACTGGAAGGTGGCAGGCTGTCATATACCATACTTCTGATCCCATATCCGATCAGATCCGATCGATTCTATTTCCGTCCGGTCCACAGATCCTGTCCGGATTGCTCATCTGAATGTGCTCCCTTCTTGCACTCTATCTCCCTTGTGTATAACTGCGCCTATCTCCTTTCGTCACTCATCCTGTTTCCAGTACTCCAGCTGTGTATAATTCCTTCCTGTGTCACTGATCCATTACCTGTGTTTCATTTCCAATTCGTGCTTACTGATCCGCTGCGCATTAACTAATAGACTTCCGTTATGCTTCGTACATAGCCCTTGGTCCCAGACTTGTTGATTATCCGTCTTAGATACTTACCATATATAAACCACTTGTAGATCTCCATAGAACCTTAGTTCGAATATCATCTTAGATTCTGCTCATTCCACTTCCTTCGGACTTGAGTCACTTTCCACTCAAAGTCATCTTCCAAGACTTGGGATTGATTCCTATAGTCTATATCTCCGACTCTATCTTTGGATAGTCTACCTCTGTCAGTTTCTAGTTAGGAATCTGTTCCGAAGCTAGCCTTAGTCCTCTTTCCATCCCCGCACTCCGGATAACCTTTGGATGTACCATATCCGATACCTTCGGATGTCCGGATCTGCTATGCAACTCCTTCTGGATCTTTGGACATATATCTCCTCTCTGAAATAAGGGGCATTACTCAGACAAGGGGCACAGTGCACAAACTGAGGCCAAAGCCTTCAGATCTTTCACCCCTTGAGTATGGTCTTAACATGGGTGAATTACACATTCCGAAGAATATGATGGTGGGTTCAAAAAGTCCTTGGAAAGTAGCAAAGGCTGCCTTCCATTGATCTGATTTTCACATATGTACGTTATTGTATCCCCACCTAATGTCCATTTTGGTGAATACTTTAGCGTCTTTGAGTTTATCTATAAGATCTGAGATTAGCGGTAGTGGGTAGTTATTGTTACCAACTGGGATAGCATCACCAGCAACAGTGATAAGACACAGCCGGTCTGCTGGGAGGTTCAATCGAAGAGTCGCAACTCTAAGATGATCGGTAGAATAGAGACTAAGACTAAGGAGTGCTTAGACTTAGAGACAATTCAGATGACTTAGGTTGGAGGCCTAAGTGAAGGATATTCCAGGTAAAACCCAGTAAGATTAAAGTAAGGTATACAAGCGTAATACAACGTGCTTAAATAAGCCAATATGTGCGCATGGACCAGGAGAGATGTGAGAACGTAAGTGTGTATCCAAAGAAGGAAGGCTACTATAGTACAGATGCGTTGAGCATATGAGTCAGAGTCATGTTACATAATATACAAGATAAAGGAGACAAAAAATGAATAGGGGCACATACAATTGTAACATTACCCCCGTTTTACATGTAAAGTCACCGACTTTATTCATCCTGGTTAGCATAATAGATGGGATTGTCGCTAAACTTGTAGTCTTCGTCAAAAACTGAACCGCTCATCATATACGCAGCTTCTTCAACACCAGCATGTCGTTTAGAATCTCGCCTCGCTGCTGCTCAAGTTCATTCATCGTCAAGTTGTCATTCCCAAGAATGAAGCGCATCGTAGAATCTGTCGTCCTTCCAAGTTAATGTAAAAGGGGGAGTTCCGACTCATTGGGGACAGTAAATGGATAAATGAGTTGGCGACCAATACCGACAAACCCCACACTGGTACTCTCCACAATTCTTCTGACAATGGCCAAATAGTCCACAGACGTGGCATTTCATATTCTCTTCAGGATTGGAGTTTGCTTTCCAAAGTGGAGTTGGAGCGATGATGTGGCAGTGAGGACTTGTAGAACATGTGCATTTCTTTCCTTGTTTGCGAGTAATGCATCTAAGGGCTCGTTCATTGCTAGAGCGAATATTGTCAATTTGATGGTCGTCGATAGTGTAAATAGAGGGCGCTGGTGTCATGACGGCTGCAGCTAGCAATTTGTCTGGGTCTGAGGGGGTTGTAGGCCCTAAAGCTTCTACAAGGATTGGAATGGTAGAGTCGAGGATACAAGGGACGACCATGGGGGATGGATGTGAAGTTCTTTCAGCTGCTGGCCAAGCGCATTGACTTCGGCGGACTCGTTATCTAGTTCTTTCATCACACAATTCTCAAGTGCGATAATCTCAGCAAGCTCGTTATGTAGTGCATTAGTTATGACCGCTTTTTCGTGCATGGCACAGCATTCAGTAAACAGATGAGGAGGTTCTGTGTCCTCATCGAGTATGACGGTAGTATCGATTGGAGATGGCGTAGGTTGCGTTTCATAATGGTGAATAGCGTCAATTAAGCAAGCTACCAATCCTCTCGCTTTTCTAGAATCGACCATTGCTCCTTCAAGTTCTCTGATGATGGCGTCAGCTGTGTTATTGGCTTCCTGAACAGTAGTGAGTAAGCCAGTAAGGGCAGCAATATTAGAATGAGTGCCCGAATCACAGGTGGGAGGAGCAGGAATTGGGAGTGGATCTCTTTGCGGAGAGGGAGGTCTAGCCATGCCTGCTCTACGCTCGGCCATGATGTGAATAGCCATTTCAACATCAGCCTTAAAAGAATTGGGAAGGAGAAGCAGCCCGTAAGAGCAAATATGTTTCTGGCAGTGTAGGATTTGCTCATGGATAGCATCATCTTGAATGTCATGGCATAAAGTTTCGACGAGGGCGGCTGTGCGGATGATATTGGTGAGGAGGATGGTGACAAACGCATCTTTGCCAGTAAGGATCTTTTCAATCTCAGTTGCGTGTCCAGGACAGAGGAGGGCAGCTTTGACGAAGGAGTTTCCATCGATGTTTCTGATGAGGTCAGCATAGTGGTTGGTGGTGGTATAGGTTTCTTCGGCGATGGGATGAATGTAAGTGGTAGGGAAAGAGGCATTTGCGGAGGAAGTCATATCAAATGTTTTACGGGTCTTGTTTGAATTCAAATGGCGTGTTGTTTCTTATAAGCAGTCAAAATTTGTGCATAGTTTGCTAAGTTCTTTTCGGGGATCCATTCGTTATCTCCCGATGAATATCCTTTCCAAGAGACAAGATAGCGTCAGCAATTGCCGGTTCCTTTATGGGAAAGAATTGCTTCTACTTTGTATTCTTCTTTTTCTTCGATGATATCAGGCGGTGGTTCGAGGAAGTTTGGGCCGTGTACATCAGTTTCGCTATAGGACGATAACACAGAAGCATGGAAAGTGGGGTGAATTTTCCATTGCGGAGGGAGTTTGAGCGTGAATGTGATAGGCGATAAGACATTAGTGATCGGGAAAGGTCCGTATCGCTTTGGTGCAAGTTTTCGCAATGGGAGTTTGAGTCTAAGATTAGCAGCAGATAGCCAAACCTTATCTCCGATCTTCCATGGTTGGTACTTATCTCCTTGGGATCGTTCTGCCATTGTTTGCATAGCAATATTGTGGCATGCAATGGCTTCTTCTCGGATCTTCTGCTGCTGGTACAGTAGAATCAGGGATTGAATGGGGAATGGCGCGGGGTTCATATCCCATCATGAGAAAGAATGGTGAGGCATTTCGGGCATCATGTTTTTGATGATTGTGAACGAACTCAGTGATAGGGAGATGTTCTATCCAATCTCCAGGGTTATTGCAGCAGTAGATACGCAAGTATGTTTCTAACTCTTGATTGAGCTGCTCAGTCTGACCATCGGTCTGGGGGTGATAAGCCATAGATGGGGCAATGGCATAGTCGAGAAGTTGGGCAAGTTCCTTTGAGAAGCGGGATAAGAACTGTGGGCCACGATCGGAGATGACTTTGTCATGGAGTCCAAATTGGCGATAGACGTGCTTCAAAAATATCTTGGCAACACCTTTGGAAGTGATGGTCTTAAGACAAGGGATAATAATTACCCCCTTCATAAGGCTATGGTCCACCATGACCATGATACTATCAAAGCCCCAGAGACGGGGATGTTGGTGATCAAATCAATGGAAAGGTGCGAGAAAGGGCGGGTAGCGGAAGAAGGAATGGGTACAAGGGGAGGGCGGACTGGATGGGTGTCTGACTTCATTTGCTGACAAAGGGCGCAACCCTCGACGTATTTACGGATGTAGGCACCCATAGAGGGCCACCAAGCCTCCCATTTAACAAGTTCTTCAGTTTTGAAATGACCAGGATGACCAGCAGTGATATGATCATGATAGTGATTAAGGATGGCAGCGCAATGATCAGGAGGAATGTAAGCGCAGTTCTTGAAATAGAGCACGTCATGATTGATCTTCCAATTGGACAAGGCCGATTTCATAGGATGAAGACAAACACTGTCTAATGCATCTGATGCCGTTTTGAATACAGGGTCGTCCAAGGGATCAGAAGTAGCCAATACATCAAGTAGATCATTGTCGATAAGCCAGACAAACAGGGAATCAGGAAGAAGCACAATGTCTTCATTATCACGAGAACCATCATCATGATCTGGGCGACGTGAGAGAGCATCTGGAGCAGCTAGTTTAGTACCTGCAACATGATGCAATTCAATGTCGAAGAGTGACAGTGTCAATTGCCAGCGAGCTTGTCATCATGTTAACTTTTGTGCGGTACAAAAGTACAGAAGGTTTTTGTGATCAGTGAAGATGAGGACAGTATGGGCGCTCCCTTCAAGATAGTAACGCCATTCGTTTAATGCGCAGATAACTGCGAGTAACTCCCGATTGAAAATTTGATAGTTATGCTCCACTGGGTTCAACAACTGAGACAAGTAGGCGCATGGGTGGTAAATGCCGTTTTTGTCAGTTTGCAATAGGACACCTCCAGTTGCTACAAGAGAAGCATCAGTTGCGACCACAAATTGCCGGGATGGATCTGGATTGCGAAGTACCGGTCGTTTGATGAAGTGTTCCTTGAAGTTTTGAAAGGTGTCCTGACATTGAGTCGTCCAAAGGAAGGAAGTATCCTTCTTTGTGAGATTGATAAGGGGTCGCGCAATATCGGAGTAGTGGGAGATGAATGTGCGATAGAAGTTACAGAAGCTGAGGAGTGACTGGACATCTTTTACTGATTTTGGAGTTGGCCATTCGGCGATTCCCTTGGTTTTGGCGGTGTCCATAGCAACTTGTCCAGGACGAATTATCATTCCAAGGTACTCCACTTCTTCTGCATCGAAGGTACATTTTTCCGGTTTCAGGAATAAGTGTTTGTTTCATATTTTCATCAAAACTCGTCTAGTTCGTTCGCGATGTTCTGCCATTGTCGTAGAGAAGACCAGGATATTGTCCATGTAAATAACCATCCATCCTTCATTGATTTCTTGCTGGAAGGTACAATTCATATATGCTTGGAAGGTTGCTGGGGAATTGCAAAGGCCAAAGAACATGATGTTTGGTTCAAAGAGGCCAAATTCTGTAGTAAATGCTGCTTTCCAGCAATCATCAGGATGGATGCGGATATTATTGTAACCGGACCGAATATCCATTTTCATAAAGAATTGTGCATTGTGAAGGCATGCGACAAGAGAAATGGGGAGTGGAAGTGGGTAAGCGTTCTTGACTGTCCAATCATTGATGTAGCGGTAATCTTGACAGGGACGCAATTCTCCACTCTTTTTTCCTATGAAGAAGAAGCCACTAGCTTGAGGTGACTTTGATTCCGAGATGAAGCCTTTTGCAACGTTTTCGTCAATGAACGTTTTAACAGCAGCATGTTCTTTTTCTGATAATGGGTAAACCTTAGACGTATGAGGGATAAAACCAGGTTTGGTATCGATGCAATGATCAATACCAGGGCATTCGGAGGGCAGTTTATTCAGACCATCTTTAGCAAAGACATCTGTGAAGTCATGCAAGTATTCCAGGACCAATTCTTCGAAGGATTTCTTTTCTTTTCCTTCTCATCCATGGTGAATTCCTGGGCTTTGTTACTGTATTTCAGAGGAGGAAGGGAGATTGCGGGATGGTTAGGGAGTTGTTCAAGTCGAGAAGTTCCGTCATGTGTGAGGGGTGTATCCATGGATACTTCATCAATGATTCTCATATTAATTCCATCGGCGTCATATTCCACAAGGAACTCTCCATCTCCAAGCTCGTAAGAAGAAACTTCATGTACTTCCGGTGCATGCCAAACATCCTGCATCATATTGAATTGTTCATTGTCTTGGGTAGGTATTGTGGACATCATGGGTTCGTCCTGATCAGGAATTTCTTCGATGGATGGGGTGAACAATTTGGGCGGTATGAAGTACTTAGTTAGCTTTGGAATATTATGAGCTCGTCCTCTGAGATCGTCATCAGGTTTCCGCTTTCCTTGTTGTTGTTCTTCAACTGGTCGTTGTTCGATGGGTTGCGATGGGGTGGTCAGGACTCCGGTTCTGACTCGTTCTTTTGTTTCTCCACTCTAGGAATGGGAGATGGGGAACGCTGTGGTATCTTTACTTGTGGAGGAGTGTTGTCGATTATGAATTCATCAGGAATGTTAATGGAGGGAGCGACAACGAGTTTCGGAAGTCGTGAATTTTGCCATTTCTTGGTGTGGCACAGAAAAGCCGGGGGTAACCCGTTCTTCTTCCGATCTGTATCCAGGTCTTTTTCAATTTCATCAGACTTCATTGTTCGTGGGAGAACGAGTGTTTCGGCGGCCCAATCTATACTTGGGTTCATGGCACGTAACCATGGAATTCCCAGAAGGATTTGATCTCTTCATCCAAGTTTAGTGATATTGAACTTTGCATACATAGTTCGTTCATCAATCTTTACCACTAGGAGACAGTAATGCATGATCAGCCCTCCCTTGATAAGAGTTCCATCCGCCATAGTAACTCGAAACGGTGTTTTAAGTTTTTGTCGTGTGATTTGATGGAGTTTCACAAACTCCTCAGAAATGAACGTTCCTGCTGCACCAGAGTCAATAACAGCGGTAGTGTTGACGGATTTTAAGCGGGCACGCGAGTGGAGGGTGATAGGGATACGAAGTTCTTTTCTTTCACCTACAGCACATATAAGCCTTAGTAATACATTGGGAGAAACATACGTCGAATCCTTGTTTCTCCAATTTAAAAATCCTCTACAATTCACCTCACGGTGACACAAACCAAACTGGTCTGGTGCATGGCTGACTAAACACTACTGCAGCTGACAAATAGTACCAGGACTATAATAGCTTAGTGTTCCTCTATTCAGAAATCAATCCATGATGCAGAATCAAAAGTTTCTTGTTGCTCGTAAAAGTTTGCTGATTATTTCTAATTCATTTTTCATGGGAGTATTTATGTATGTTTGGCTACAAAAACTACTTCATGAGATTCCCACAGATGTCAGGTGACCCCAGCAAAATAATTACATAGAGTTACCCTGCAGAAAAACTCATGAAACACATTATGATTCACTCGCATCACCTCTATGCATCTACAAAAAAGTGCAAATCTATGCTTCAAATATTACATAATTGATATTCCTCCTAGGATAGCCACTAATAGTCACCTGATCTCAAATTTATGCATAGTCATTGACGTCCCACATGACTTTTTCTCACACCCTTGAGCATATTATAAATCAACTATGACAATATTCAATAAATAGGGTAGGTCAGCACCCCTACAAAATGTGGGAAACAGTAGCATAGCCATTCATTTTGTCTATATAATACCCACCTTTTTGTCAATAAAAGTGAGATTTTCTCCCCCTCAGAAATATAACTGAGAGTGAAGTGTGACCAGCACTATCAGCACACTGTCAAGAACATTGTCAACAACAGTAAGATTGGAAGTCTACTCTGTGAGACAGCACTACCTTGAGCTCACTGTGCTCAACAACTAGCAAGACCCTGAGCTCACTGTGTCTGACAACCAGCAAGACAACAAATCTTTTTTCTTTGACAAATTCATTCTAGTTTCTTTCATCATCTTTCTCTCTGTTTTTCTTTCTCTGTTGTCTGTTTCCTTGCTTCTGTTTCTTTTGAATCTTTCTCTTTTCTTCTTTTTCTTTGATTACTGGTCTCTCTCTCTCTTTCAAAGTTTGTTGGTGCTAAGTGTCCTTGTGTTTCTGATATTTGTGTTGTCTCTTTAGTCCATCTAAGGCCAGAGTAGCTTAGTGGGAGAGACTTCAGAGGTTGATAGCAACACTCTATCTCACACATCTGAGTAGTGATACTGAGTTAAGGTCTTCACTGACTGATAGACTCTAGTTATTGAAAGGGGACTTGGTATTGAAATCCAAGGACGTCCATTCCTGTTATCTGCTTAATACTCATAGTGAGTTCCTTGGCAGCAGGTTCAATAGTAAGCTAGAAGATCTCTGAAGTAGTGACTAGTCTTGACCAGGGATCCTACCTGCTTGTCTGAGAAGGTGATTGTTGTAACTTCCCACAAATTGCAGTAGCACAATTGTTGCAAAACACCTGCATTCCGTTGGAGAGAGTAATTCGGCCAGTTACTTCTGTTTCTAAGTTTGTTCGACTTCTGTGTTTTTGTTTGAAGTTTAGTTGTTTCAAGAATCTTTGTCATTGTCCAAGAGTTTGCTGATCTCACAGAAGTGACTCATTTGCTGACCGTAGCCTGGGGAACATAAACAGCCACCCACGTACAACCACGTTATCAGTCATTGGTATTTGTCTGAATCACTGACCGTGGAGATATTTGGTTTTATAGGTCTTTATCTATAGATCATCTATCTAAGAAGACAACGGTTTCATCTTCTTCGTCTTTGACTTCGGTTTGACGGAGCGGAGTCTTCTTCTTCCTTTCAGGACAGTTACTAATATGGTGTCCCATCTTCTTGCATCTGAAGCATTGTCCTTTTTTCATACACTCGGATCTTCCCATATCGGAGATTCGATCTACTACCATTGCATTTGAATCTTGATTTGGTGTGTAACGCGCGTTTCCATAGTTCTTCTTCTTCTGTGGAGCGTGGCGTGCTCGCAACGCCAAAAGGCGTTGGTGGGAGTTGTCAATGGAAACGCATTGCAATACAATGTTGCGGAATACCTCTGAGACATCACCTGGCGCAAAGAGTTTGGTTAGGATACCTAAGTTAAGGCCGTCTTGGAAGAACTGAATCTTTGTTGCGTCGTCAGTGATATGGGCCTTAGCTGCAAGTCCCTCAAAGTCAGCAATGTAAGTTTGGAGATTGCTGCTTCCTTGTTTGAGGTCCCTGAGCTTCATTAATGCGGTTCCTTTCGTATCCACTGGTTCAAAAGCTTCATTGAAACTTTTCATAAAATCTTTCATCGTCCCATAACTGACTTTTTGTCCAGAAGTGTCGGTTGATTGGGCGTGAACGAGGAATTGTTCTTTCCAAGATTTGGCATTCTTCTCAGTCATAAAGGATGTAATGAAAATGATCTTCTGCTTATTGGTGGTATAAAACTTTTCATTGATGTCGAAGTACAGGTTGCATGATAGAATGAATTCCAGAGAATTGTCGCGATCTCCGTCAAAAGCGGTTGGGAGACTGATTTTATATTCAAAATCTTTGGTGGTAGCTGTAGTAGTCATAATGATGAATTGTTTGGTGAGTTATGCTTTCTCGGTGCCTACACATGTGGTCTTGCTGTCCATTAGGGCTTTATCAGGTTTCGGGGGGTGGGGTCAAAGATTGAATAGTCGATGATCGAAGTGACTTTAATCTTTTGTTATGAACTGGGATGGCATCACCAGCGACAGTGATAAGACACAGCCGGTCTGCTGGGAGGTTCAATCGAAGAGTCGCAACTCTAAGATGATCGGTAGAATAGAGACTAAGACTAAGGAGTGCTTAGACTTAGAGACAATTCAGACGACTTAGGTTGGAGGCCTAAGTGAAGGATATTCCAGGTAAAACCCAGTAAGATTAAAGTAAGGTATACAAATGTAATAAAATGTGCTTAAATAAGCCAATATGTGCGCACGGACCAGGAGAGACATGAGAACGTAAGTGCATATCCAAAGAAGGAAGGCTACTATAGTACAGATGTGTTGAGCATATGAGTCAGAGTCATGTTATGTAATATACAAGATAAAGGAGACAAAAAATGAATAGGGGCATGTACGATTGTAACACTTATCCCAGTGTAATTGTGGTGTCATTACATTCCTTACACACTTTTATATAAGACCCTCAGTTATCAAGACATTGCAAGGAATATATATTCATTACAATGGGATTTGTAAGCCTGCAATTGCCATTGCGAGACTTGTCAGTGTGAGAGTCCACATCCAATAGCCCCTATCCAGAAGAAGATAGAGATATACAGAAGTGATATCCGAAAGTATTTCCGGTCATGTGACCTGTCATCCGGATTAGGTTACTCCTCTTAATCACTGGACTTCCTGTCAAGTAGTGGAGTAGACTAACACTCATCCATAGCAATGATAGCATAGTGTACAGCTACTTACTCCAGACTCCATTATATCATTGGAGATGATGACGGAGATACTCCATACATATTTAGTATAAGGACAGCATGTAAACTACAAGTTAAAGGGTCGAAATAAGAAATCTATTCTGTACCGAAGTTACTCTACTCCTATAAACCAGATTTCCTTTCCTTTCCGGTTCCTATCTTAGTCCACTCTTCTGGAACCCCTATTTCCAGAATACCTCTGGAAAACATCTTGGAAACCTCCTCCGGATATCCTTTGGATTCCCTTCGGAAACTTCATCAGAAACTCATCCAGAAACCCTCCAGATTCTTTCCCTCTATACTCCGGCTATAATCTTGTCAGTCAGTACATCTAAGAAGTAAGGGGGGAAAGGTGTGAAAGTTGTTGCTAGCTCGCATGGCTTTCATGTAGGGCCATGTGGTTTTCGCTAAAGGCCACATTTTTTTGGTTAGCTTGCTTAATTTCTTGTGTGGTTTTTTCAAGTGCCGATACTGTTGTCCCATTGTGTGATTGCGTGATGCATGATTTGGTCACGTGACTGCGCAGCTGGTGGAATTTGCCATGGGTTGTCTGAAGCTGGGGTAAAACCAAATTATTAGGATGAAGCCGAGGCCAGGGAGCCAAAGGGAGTGTGAAGCCAAAAGTGAAGCTAAAAAGGAGTGCAAAGGAGTGCAAAGCAAAAAAGGAGGGCAAGCCAAAAATGAGTCCAATTGCAGAAGATGGCTGATAGGTAAAAACAGAAGGAACTCATCAGGGGCTGGAAGGAGTGGTGGCACCATCAAAAGGCATGGTCAAGTTGTCAGGAACAGGTTAATATCTATGACAAGCTACTCCATCAGGCACCAATACCAGGTTGGAAGTTGCCAGCAGGCTGGAAGTGTCCTCCCCCACCCTCAGGAAAAATCTTCTGATAAATTTCTCTTAGATTGATTATATTTTGGCTATCAAAGAATCTGAACTTTGTCATTTGAAAAATCATATTATTTGTTTAAAAAGCTGCTATGATCATTAGGATGGAGAGATGAAGGCATGGGAGACAGGAGGTGGGAGACAGGAGGTGGGAGACAGGAGACAGGATGGGAGGTGAGAGACAGGAGGTGGGAGACAGGAGGTGCAGGACAGGAGGTGGGAGACAGGAGGTGGGAGACAGGAGGTGGGAGACGGAAGACCAGAGACCGGAGATGGGAGACTGTTACAAACTGGGGTGGTGTCACCAGCGACAGTGAAAAGACACAGACAGTCTGCTGGGAAGTGGACAAGATGAAAGTACAAGGAACGCGTTCCGAGTACGATCAAGGGTTCAGTCTTAAAGACAAGTCTACGAGGTATCCGCGAGAATAGAGACTAAGGCTAGGGAGTGCCTAGACTTAGAGACGATTCAAGACGACTTAGGTTGGAGACCTAAGCGAAGGAGATTCCAGGTAAAACCCAGTAAGATTAAAGTAAAGAATCTACTACAAGTACACCATGCTTAAATAGACCAATATGTGCACATGGACCAAGAGAGACATGGGAATGTAAGTGCGTATCCAAAGAAGGAAGACAACTATAGTACAAATGCATTTGAGCATATGAGTCAGAGTTACGTAATGTACAAGGTAAATGAAGTAGAAAATGAATAGGGGCACATACAATTGTAACAGAGACAAGAGACAGGAGACCGGAGACGGTGTAACAAACATATTGGCGCTGGGCTTAAAACCCCATATTTTGACACTCATCTCACGTCTACAGGAGTTACCACTTGTCCATGGCTGTCTTACCCCTTTAGCAGTACTGGCGGCATTCCACGCTTACCACACACCGTACCAACTGCCACACCTCATTCCACGAACTGATGTCCTTCCATGTCCTTGCCACGTCCGCATAGCTCCATTTGGTGCGTAGTTTGTTTTCTGTTTGTTATCACTGATTCCATGGCAAGCCTTATTACATGTTGCCTTGTGCCACAGTGCCTTGCACTATGTTTACTTATGGCAGTTACAACACTCCAGCACTATTGATCTCGCCTAGAGTATTCCGAGTTCATACGAATTAGGATATAAGCACCACATACCCCGCACGATACAGTACCTGATTTTACACCATTGCACGTACTATAGGTCAGGATTATTGTCTAGCTCTGGATCAACCCAGTAGTGGACTTAGTCTTTGAAGTTTCCTTATCGCTCGTTAATACATCACGCTCATTCTCCGTTACCGTGTTACAATCGTATGTGCCCCTATTCATTTCCCCTTTATCTTCTTACTTGTATATCATGTCACATGACTCTGACTCATATGCTCAACGCATCTGTACAACACATGCCTTCCTTATTAGGATACGCAGTTACATTCTCACGGTTACCTGGCCTGTGCGCACATATATACCTATATAAGCACAGTGTACTTGTAGTAGATTCTTTACTTTAATCTTACTGGGTTTTACCTGGAACTTCCTTCGCTTAGGTCTCCAACCTAAGTCGTCCTTGAATTGTCTCTAAGTCTAAGCACTCCTTAGCCTTAGTCTCTATTCTCGTAAGAACCTCTTGGACTTATCCTTGAGGCCA
Source organism: Suillus spraguei (assembly GCA_016800925.1). Taxonomy (NCBI): domain Eukaryota; kingdom Fungi; phylum Basidiomycota; class Agaricomycetes; order Boletales; family Suillaceae; genus Suillus; species Suillus spraguei. The sequence goes on along the minus strand of JABCPU010000050.1, from coordinate 108,508 downwards.
GACCCTTGATCGTACTCGGAACGCGTTCCTTGTACTTTCACCTTGTCCTCTTTTGGGCATTGTAAGAAGCTCCCAGCAGACCGTCTGTGTCTTTTCACTGTCACTGGTGACGCCACCCCAGTTCGTAACATACCGCTGGCATACCGCTGGACTTTTGACTGTTACTTTGACTAAACTTCTCACGCTCCGCTACTTTACCGCTGAAAGTACCGCAGACTTCTTTACTGTTTTCTTGCACCGCTCGCAACCTTACCACTACTGCTGAGACCACCGCTCGACATCGCTCGATCGACGCAACCGTTACTGACCTTATCTTGACCATGGTAGCACCACTACACACGCCGCTAGTTCCGGCAGTATCATCGCTGACCATGGCAACTTACTGCTGACCACGACACTTGTCTTGCACACAAGTTAGACTCAAACTTGACCATACTAATAGGCATCCCCCTTTAGGGTCGAATGCTCTTGTTCTTACAAGTGAAGCAGACTAAATGGAGCGCAAGACTAACATACTAGTTTAGGCAGTGGTTTATCTACAGCCCAAGCTAGGTTGTATCTTTACAACAGGAGACAGGAGACACAAGATGGGAGACACAAGATGGGAGACAGGAGACAGGAGACACAAGACGGGAGACAGGAGACAGGAAACAGGAGACAGGAGACAGGAGACAGGAGACAGGAGACAGGAGACAGGAGACAGGAGACAGGAGACAGGAGACAGGAGACACAAGACAGGAGACACAAGACAGGAGACACAAGACAGGAGATGGGAGACAGGAGATGGGAGACACAAGATGGGAGACGGGAGATTGGGAGACACAAGATGGGAGACAGCAGACTGGTAAGAGGAAATGAGAGACAGGAGATGGGAGATGGGAGATGGGACACTTGCATGATTTTGTCATGTGACAACTTAATACTGTTGCCCCCTATTAAAACTTGACACAAAAGATTTATTCAAGTTAATAGTTTGCAGTAAATAATTTAAAAAAATCAAAATCAAATGCAATGACATGAGGATGAGATGGGCAATAAACTCACAAATATGGTGATGTGGTACTTTTACTTCTCGCAAAATATTGGTTAAAGTTATAATTTATTTCAAGACCTATTATCATTATTAAAGATAATTATTAGGATGAAGCCAAGGCCAGAAAGCCAAAAAGAGTGTGGGCAAAAGAGAATTATTGGGATGAAGCCAAGGCCAGGAAGGCAAAAAGAGTGCGAAGCACTCCTTTTGCTTCCTGTGCCGAAGGCACAACGGGTGGTGGACTCGTTCCAATGACTTTGCAATAAATGTTGCGACGATGATTTCAACCACCATTGCCACGTGATGTGACGCCGTAGTCGTGATTGTCATGAGTCATCATAATTGCAACCGTGCTTGAAATCGATATTTAAATGATTATGATTACGACTCTATTATGGCAACCTATTTAAAGATTTGTTCTGCATTTGGGCATTGAATCAATTTACACTGGTGTCTCACAGCGATTAGGCAAGCGGAGTCCCCCAGTTTCATACTCGGGGACTCAGACAAGTTTTATTGCGAACTGAGAGAGCGAAAAGTACATGATACGGCAGTGTAAGGCAAAACAGATGCTAGACTCGATAAGATGTGCTTGAGAATGAGCAATAAAACTAGGAGACAGACTTCAATAGGCAAGAAAAGACCAGAATTGAGTGTCGGAGGCACGATAGAAATGCTAGAAAAGTTGCAATGTTTTAGTGGGAAAATACAGGGTGGGTGGGACACGAAATAAAATGGTGCTGAATGTGCACGAGCAGACGGTGCTCAGAAGACAAGTGTGCGACGTGCAGATCAAAACCGACTGATCAGTCAGACACTTTATCTAGATTGGTAAAGGGACCTCTAAGTATGACGCAGAGTCACGAGGTTGTTTCGACCAGCGTCGCGAATCGATTCAACTTAGTTAAACAAGTTTAACTCTGATGAATCAATTTACACTGGTGTCTCACAGCGATTAGGCAAACGGAGTCCCCCAGTTTCATACTCGGGGGACTCAGACTGAAAGAGCGAAAAGTACAGGTTGTTTCGACCAGCGTCGCGAATCGAGCAAGCCGTTGAGATCTAAATTAAGAATTTCCGACATAGTATTGTGTAGCGTATGAGTTGTAATAGTCAGAGCCCAGCGTTCTCGAGTTCCGCCAGAATGGAATTGGGGAGGACTCGATGTGCTTCCGCTTGGCATGGCCCCAACACTGTTCAATGAAATTCAGCTCGCAGTAAAATTTCGGAACAGAAATCCCGCGCACTTCACAGGCCATTTCCCACGCAACAAGGCTCATAACATTCATTTTCTTAATGGCACTTTCATTTTCATTTTTTTCAGAAATCCAGCCGCGCAGCGTTGTGCGCAGTGTAAATACAAAGAACCCTGCGCGATTTCTTTTTCTTTTTGCAAAATAGGTTTCTTACAATTGCCATTAACATTTCAAACAAAAGTAACGCTTTGTCACGTTTCGTTAGCGGAAAGTGCGTGAGCCATACCTTACTGGGGAGCTAAGCTTCAAACCTAACATTCATTCTATCACACCCAAACGATAGGTATGTATTTCAACAGTACACCAAGCTGCTGGACTGGATCTTGAAATTAAACCTCACACTAGCCTGATTGTAGGTACGGAAGTAAAGTACATTTCTGCGGCCGCGAGAGATCGAGAGTAGGACCAATATGGCTTCATGAAACCAATGCTGCCCTCAATGAAGTGATGCTCAGAATCAGGTTATAAATTCATCACCCTCGAAAAGATAATCAATCAAGTGACGCACGACCTACATAAGGAATTACCAAAATTTCTAATGTTAAAGAACGTTCACTCACTTCCACATTGACGCTATTGCCAATGAGCCGATACTGTGACTTCAGAGATATGGTGGGTGGCCACAGAAACTGTTGATTGCACTCTGGATCCTCAAATCGAAAGATCTTCAAGAGTTCGCTGGGAGTAAAATACCGAAGGTGTAGCTGATCTAGGACGCGAACGGCGTCTTCATCTCCCCGTGATTGAGCTTCAAGAAACCTGTCAAAGACCTCGGTGGTCTGCCTCACTTCAGTCTGAAATTCAAGTCTCAACATGGTGACCGTAAACTTACATCAAGGTCCTCATTCACCTGAAGTATAGAACCCGTACGCTCAACAAGATGTGTATAACCTGGGGTAAAATTGGTAAATGAGATAGTCGGAGTCAGAGTAAACAAACTCCTCGTGAAACAACAGGTCCGCCGACTAGATGGCAGTACGATGTCGAACAAACGACCCCACTTTGAAAGTACTCGATCGGAAATGTTGTGATGTAGAGAAACTACATCTTCATGTGCATGGTCCAGATATTCATGTAGCGAGTGTACAGGAATACCTGATGCAGCTCCTGGTATCGTCTCGTGAACCCGATCAAAATGAGATTCGTCAAGGCCAGAGAACCGGAGGGGGGATAATTTTGCAAGAAGGTAGTATCTCAGTCGTGAATTGGGGATGCCAAACTGTACAGGAGTGAGAAGAAATTCAGCAACAACGTAACCGAACCGTTGGAGGGCATCGACTAAGCGTCTCCTTGTCATCGAATCCTTTCCAAATATACATCAGGATTGGACAATGTGGACTGCAGGATGAAGCCAACTGACCTGGAAGCCCGCTACATTCTCGATGAGCATGTAGCGAGGCTGCGAACCCTGGGCGGCGAGGTCCGGCAAAACATGATCGATCAGATGAAGAAACGACTTCGCCCTAGGGTCTGCCTCTCCTCTAGCAGCAGGGTTTAAAATGGTATAAGGTTGGCAGGACGGGGATAGGAGCCAGACGTCAGCATGCAGATGTAAAAGATCTGCCGCGGAAAGGATTGATATGTCTATCTATGGAAGGAACACACAACCGTCCTCACGCAGGTCAATGCCCCAAAGAATTGATGCATCAAAGGTCGACCTACCCTGGTGACTATTTTGGCATCATAGTTAGCTGCATATACCTGACATGCAGTCTGATCCCAGTCGAACGCTTTCACAGGGGAACAGGCCACACGACTTTGGCGAAGTGCGAGATGCAGGCCACCTAAGACATGACTTTAGGGAAAGCTTGATCGTCCGCATCGATATCCATGAAGCACCTATGCCACAATAAAATTCAATGGCCCGCACGGGCATAACCAAATTCAATTGTGTGAGTTGAGTATGTCGAAAGATTGGCAATTTTGCAACTACATCATTTTCGGATCAACCTGTGGTTATGTAATCGTGAGGGTTGTAAACTAATTAGAAGATAGACTCATTTGTCTGCGAGTTCACCCTTAATCTCTTTTCTCCAGTTGTGAAGGGTTGGTCAAGACAAGAAGGGAGAGCCTGCCAAATCTTGATAGTCCGATCGATCTTTCAAAGCTCTTGTTCCTGTTTTTGACCCTTGGTGCATCCCTGAGGCGCAGTCAGAGTCCCATGGCCGTGTTTGACAAATCCGCGAAAACGAGCAACGAAGTCGCATCTCCTGTGACAGGCAGTAGTATGCCGCAGCGTGGTGTGCCGAAGACACCAGATACGACAGATACGATATGGCTCTCGCACCTCACATACCACCAAACCCCTGGTTCAACGAATGAGCACATGGAGAGGGGGCTGGCATCATTGGGTGATGCTAGGTGAGTACATGGTACATACGAGTACGGATATGCGATTCTACACGCCTTATAGTCCAACAAGGCCCGTAAACGGCTTGCTACCTCCCTTTTCAAGTCAGCATGCACATCTTCCTACGCCGCTGAGGTGAGCATGTCCATTTTGATACCCACCCTATCTGTTCATTATCGCAAGAGGTGTTTGCAAATTCACAAATATTTAATTTTCACTCACTGGAGGAAACTTGATACATATGCCCGTGCAAAAACGCTAACTTTACTCTTGTTACAGCCCTAGTAATCTTGGTGCATATGGGCAGTCGAGTTCACGCAACATTGCTTCCAAAGGTCAAGTGTGAGTATGTCACTTAACTTCTTAAAGGAAACAAAGTAGGAGTAATTGTCTCGTACAGCTCGATGGAGGACGTTCTGCCAACAGATTTTAGATCTATCTCGTGAGTATGGCTGATTGGTTTAATTTGATATGAACTAGAAATACGACGTAGGTATCCTGCCTCTTCTCCAACATTCAGGCCCCATAAAATGATTACACCAGATTCCAGGTATGTCTTAATTTGGTTTTATGTGCAGAGTTATGCTTAGTTTCAGCCCACTTGTTGTTCGTTCTCGCGCAAACGGACCTCATGGAAAGAACGATAAGAGAAAGTACGTATACTTCATAGGTAAATTTTTCTGGATGTTAATGAATCGCATCAGCCAGTCGCCCCCTCGTATTACGAGAAGAACGCCGCCCACGAGGTTGGTTTGTTCACAAATGCCGACAACATTATAATGCTAAGCAAAATTTCATAGTTCCGCAAATGGACCCGTTGGGGTCACAGCGAAACATTCTCCCCCTCCTCGCTTCTCTGATGCGCAAGATGACACGTTCGGCGTGACTACGCACCAACCAGTGGAGGTCAATAATACCACCCCAAATAGAAAGCGTTCAGCATCCCAAGCTTCATCTACTGACTTCCTACCTTCGTTTAACAGCATCTTTTCACCACCTCCTGCATCACAGGAACTTACCGAAGAGGTCGGAGGGGAGATGGCTCGAATCCGTGCACAGTTGTTAGAGAATCAGATCAGCCTCACACGAGAAGCAGAGGCACGGAGACCTGATTACCTCAAGCGTGCAAAGCGTGCAGAGTCACCGCCCCCTCTTGATGTAAACAGCATAGAAGGACAGCGGGCCACCACAACAATCGGAGTAACGGAGAGTCCTATCAAAGGCCGGCGGTTGATGTTATTTCAGCAAACTTCTGACGAAAGCTTTGAAGAAAGTTTGATGGCGGGAGGGTACGATCGCTATGTACGTACCAGTTCCAGCTGACCTCGGTGGGCATGCTGACCCTCTCACTGCTTCACTATTCAGCGCACGGACTTGCAGCAACCTGCGGATCCTGGGAACCCAGATCCTTCTGGAGAGCCTGAAGCACTTCCTTTGGTTAGTGAGCAGGAGCTCCGCCAACATAACAGATTGCTTGCATTCCGGAATTCCTCCCAGGTTTCCTCTTCACGGTCACAGCTAGCACCAGTTGAAGTGGAAGGATATGGCAGAGTCTTGATGAATATTGGACCCTCTGATCCACCCAGTCCAAACAAACTAAACTTATCGAAGAAGAAGCGTTATCGGAAAAAGAAGAAGACACCTTCTATGGACGAATCAAAGGACCAGAACGCCTTCACTTCGCAGTCGGAAGCAACTGTTGATGTTCCAAACTGGCCGGACACCCAATTTCCGTGGCGCTTGCGTTCGGAGCAGTGTGACGATTATTCCAAAATGCAGGAGGAACAACGTCTGCGGTACATCGAAAATTTTCTTAGCCGGGATTCGGACGATGAAGACGACGAAGAGAGTTGTTTCAGAACCCAACAATGGGTCCCGAGTTCGGTAGCGGCAGAGGAAAAATGTACCCCCTACTCGCTCGTTCACAGAACCGAGATCGTGGTCCAACTACGGTATCCGTTATTCCGAGCGATCCAGCTGATGCCAGAACTGCATTGCTATCGAAGCGATCAATTAGACAGTTCTCGTTTAGACGAGCGCAGCGCAAATCCACCGACGATGACATTGATGATGAAATTGTCTGTATTTGTCGAGGTAGTGATGATGGCCGAGAGTTGGTTCAATGTGACGGATGTCATACTTGGTACCACCTACAATGCATTGGCATTCGAAGTATCGCAGAATTGGGCAGGGAGGAAGATCCCTGGTTTTGTAGCAGTTGTGCCAAAACACCCCCTCCAGATATCCTGTCGTCATTCGAGCCAACGTTCGTACCGACTGAAGAGAAACTGAGGCATGATAAAAGTTATGACCCACCCTCTTTCACGCGGGCCTTAACCCTTCGCCAGCAGCCCCATGGAGCAACTCTGCACGTCCACCCATGACACCACCTGGCCGCAGAGTAGGCCCTTATTTTTCCTCTGGTTCTTCCTGGGATGAAACATCTTCCCAACCCGGTCCACAGACACCACAACTCTCCTCTCAAGTGTTCGTGTGTACACAACGACGCCCGGTTGTGCTGAGCCATTTATGGCTGACGAATCTTCATTTGATCCAACATCAACACCTTCACGTGGCATCAGGTTTGGCGCCCCCTTTGCAACACCCAAGAATAATTTTTGGCAGGGACGCGGTCCTGAGTTGTTCCACACGCCAACTAGACCTAGCGAGGGCGTGTCAAACCGTCGTTTTGGACATCATCTGTTGGAGGTGCAGAAGATGATTCGCAACTTCCCATTACTCATCTCTCCTCTGGCCCTGACATCACACCAATTGGTCGTAATTTGCCCCTGTCGGGCGTCTCGCAGAATCTCCATTGGCTGCGAAGAATTCACGACGTGGGCCAGGCAGCGGTCGATTTCTGGACGAGCATTTTGACAGCGCGAGAGGAGGACGCCATGGTTAATCTTTCGCTTGTACCTTCGTGAGATTGTATGTACTGTTTTTAGCTTGAGTTGCTTTTCAGTTTTACCCTACTTGTCACACCTACTGTGTTTATTAGAGACATACGTTACTTTATGTATGAACAATTGTCTTTGCTCACACGAGTCGCTCACCTTGCAATGTGGAGTGGCCCTCGGCCTTCTTATGACGTGAATGACGGTAAATCGTTGGCAAACGTTAGTTGAAAATGCAATCTTCGGGCCCGGCGCAGCTCAGTAGCCTTGTAGATGTACTTTATTACACACCCTTGTCATAAAATGATTACGCTGGGAAGAGCGGCCAACTTACATAAAGAAATCCACCATACACACAAATCCAAGGTTTAGTCCCAGGGGATTGGATTTGTACTCCGCGGCATGTCCTAAAATCGATTTGGCGTTTGTTCGTTTCCAGTGAATCCTCCAATGACAAGAAGCCCGTCAAGCGGCCTCGAGCGGCTCTAGCCAATGTTGTTGCAAGGGTCGGTGGCTAATTACGATATACTAGAAGTACCATTTTTCAAGGTTTGAAAATGGTAGTTACGGTCTTCCAGATATTCCCACGACAATGATGGGGATTCGATATAACTTGTTGCAACGGAAGAGACGAGCTCGGTATTGCGGCTTGCACATTTAATCCTTATATTATTTTCTTCACCACAGTTTCTTTCACCATGTCCGTTCTTCAAGTTGCTACTGTACTAGCTAACCTTGCTGCCAAGGCACATTCTACGATGGCCTTTACTGGCTCATCAATTTCTAATGAATTGGAATGCTCCTCTGACGCGTCCTCTCTGGCCGAAGGTATTACTCTCGGGAGAAACATGTTGGATTTTTGTTCTAACAGACTATTCAAAGGCTCTTTCACAACATCTGACTCCAGCCTCTATCCCGCCTCACCACGCACCAATGAACATCTGGCAGTCCTATTACCAAGGAGCCTCTGGAAGGTGCGGTCCGATGCTGACATGCTTTGTCGTTCAGTGCACTGACTTTACCTCACTTAGCCTGATTCTCTTGCCTCTACATGTGATAATTTTTATTGCCACATCAAGTTCTCGGTCCTTGAACGGCGTCATGTGAGCTCGAATTCTACATCTTAGTTAATAGTTCAGAACGTTAATTGTGCATTACAGCATTGTAGAAAGTGCGGTGGCGTTTTTTGCCACCAGTGCACTACCCGTTCAACCCATTTACTTGATGTTTCCAATCTCGATTTCCTTCATCCTCCGCGGAACGTGCCCATCTCAAATTACGATAGTCCAACGTCGCCAGTTCTCGTAAAGAAGGTCTGCGATGACTGTTGGGACCAGATTCACGGTTGCAATTCGCCCCGCACTCCAGACGGCAGGCCGTCCACTCCTATGCTTGTCAAGTCTCCGGTAGATTCTAGAACCCCTTCCCCTGATTCATCTGTTTGTGCATCTCCTGTGGACAGCCCAGTATCCCCATCTCGACCCATTCGTGTTGCTCGGAGCTCCTCTCATTTCAACACCGGACTTCTTGCATTACCCACTTCTATCTTTGTCCTACTGAATTCGAGATTCCTCAACCATCATACGGCGAACTGGACGCATATCCACTACGGAGGTCCAGTATCATTTGTAAGGCAACAGGCGGCGGTCGCTGGGAACCCAAACACTCACCTCCCAAGATCGGTATCCGGATACCTGGGTGCAAGGCACCATACGAAATTGAAATGGAACGAGAAGAGCAAGAAGAGCTCCGTCGCTGTCAGAATCCAGTTGTGCGAGATGGAGGTTTGTGCCAGTTTGTATCTTTGCCACTCCATACTGAGTTAAATTGCAGAGTTTCAATATCGATTCCGGCAGGACCGGGTTGTGGCCAGTCTTTCCCGCAATGCTTTGTGTTTCTCTACCTTCTAGGCTGTCTGTTTTGTCGATAGTATATATCGCGTGAGCTGATGTATTCCTTCATTGTGCATAATTGCTTGACACTTGTTTATACGTAATCTTATGGTCATGGTGTCTGGTGTTTCTCCATATTAATCTACTTGTTGTCCTTGCAGTTATTTATTATATCGCGTCTCTATATCTCACCGCATCTACGATACCATTACTTGATTGATACACTAGATATATACGATTTGTGTACGCTCTTGCTATTCATTCGATTTATCATACCAACCATGATGTAATCCGTGGCACGTGCACTTAAAAGAAGTTTCCTTTTCTGGAATCAAACATCAGACGTTCACTAATTTTAACGAAAGTCTTCGTTCTCATTACCCTCTCTTTGAAGGAGTAGGCTGCTCCTGTCGTAATGCTAGCCATACGCCACGTCCAACCCCGAGCTCTTGCTTTTGCGCGACAAAGCGCAATAAAACAAGTAGCTCTCGCGTCGACCGCTGTAGACACTGACGGCTCGCAGTCTCAGTTATCCGGAGAACCCGTGACACCGCAAAAGAAGCAGTCTCGGGCAATCAGAACACGTCGACCTAGAATTTCGCTGCAACATCCGCGTGAATGGAATAGACCTCTCGCATTTGGTGTTCTTCCTGCGTTCGATGAAGCACTCAAGGTCATCAAAGAGGATTCAATAGCGCTCAAGCATGAAGTAAAGGCTTTAGAGGAAGCTATTGCGCGTGAAAAGGAGACATCTCAGCCTGACCAGCACGTGTTGCTGGAACTGGAGAACAAGTTGAGAATTTTAGAAGTGCAGAGCGAGATAAATTTTCCTCAAGTGAGGTGGAAATGTGCCAATGGAATGGGTAAGTAAATCCATGACTGGACGTCCCGTCATGTTCACAGTTTTTCAGCGGACATGTCCAAAGCCGTCGACAGACACCTCTTGGAGCAACGGTGGAGGAAAGAGGGCGCATTAGACTTGCTGGTAAGTATGCACCAAGCTGTTCGGTAATATTCATCGACCTTCTGTTCTATAGATGGAACGTATCCACCAGATGAAGGTTGTGCCAGATGTTTTGCCTGATATTCATCCCTCGTTGGACCTTCGGGTTAACTTCCCAAAAGTAAAGTCGAATACAGGACTTCAGGCTACTACCTCAAAAGCCGTGTACGAACACGTCGAACCAGGAGTATTTCTTCTTCCAGAACAGGTATGTGGTGCGGGTCATTCGCACATTCATTCTGCTGATAATGTCCCAGACGGTAGAGCCTCCTAAGATATATACAACCGTCTTTCATCCAGAAGAGCGACTATATACTCTTTTGATGATCGATCCGGGTCAGTTGGTATTAAACTATAAGTGACTGACACTAACACCAGTGACAGATTTTCCTGATGAAACTAATCAGACATTCCAGACGTATCTGCATTGGCTCCAGTGAGCAATAGGCTTTCGCTTCAGTATGCTGACTGACCTCTTATTCAGACCGAATATCCCTCTTTCGAGTGTTTCTCCTTCCCCATTGCCAAACCTGAACACCCACACTGCCTATATACCTCCTCACCCGCAACGTGGGACTACATATCACCGCTATACCATCTTACTCCTCCCTCAACACTCCCGCCTGCCTATTCATATGGTTGCAAAGGACAAGCGTGCAGGCTTTGACGTAAGAGCATTTATGGAGAAGCATGGCCTAGATAAGAATACTGGTGGTGTCCATATGTGGCGAGAAGTTTGGAGTGAAGGAGTTCCCGTGATTTACAGGGACATACTCAGTGAGTTTTGCTAAGTTCCTTTCACAAATTGAGCTGACGCCGTTCCAGAAACTGCGGAACCGAAGTTTGGGAGGATGCCCAAAGCAGACCGATATGGGGATTTTAGAGGGAAGAAGCGGTATGTGTAGCCACTGGACTGGGTGTCCTTCGGCGATTATCAGGGAAACAATACTTGATAACTCATTGATCCAAATGATCCCCGTCAATTCCTCCCACACGGTGAATTCGTATTCAAAGACCGATTCTTTAGCATCATGTGTTCAGGCATTATGTACTTACACACGATTAGTCGAGCTACTAGATGACAATTACAACCATTTGGTCAATTGTCAAAGATAAAACAGGATAGCGTTGTTTGATTGGCAACGTCCGATCTGACACCATGGGGTTTGTTTTATGCGTTGCTCTCAGTTTTCGTAAGGCAAAAGAGATCAGACGGCTGATAGTATCTGATTTGTACAAATAGTAAACATCAAAACTGAGAATGATATTTAGGCTGAAAACCGAAGGGTTTTTCGATTAGAAACATCGGTTTGACCCTGTGCAAAAGGGGGAGCCGCGAGGGCGGGTGGGCCACAGCAGTTCACGGATCGCAATTTCTGCCATCGAAAGTAATGTGTCAAGGGTATTCTAACATTGAAAAAGTACAAAACGCTTACTGCTGATGAGTGCGACGAAATGAGTGGGGTCGGGTATTAGAGAACTTGTGAATAGTACGTAGTGGCACGAAGCAAGATACGAAAAGCTGTGTGATTGCGTAGACCTTACTGTTCTACGTACGTTGTCACAACGTTCTCATGCCTTGTAACAAGTTACAACATATGTTAGAACCGCGGATCGATTATGTAATCTGATTGATCGATCATCGGCCATTGAAAATTTGTGGAATTAGCTTGCCGATGTTTTCTTTCTTACATGTCTAGCGTTCTGCAAACGGGCCGCTGTAAATGTCGACCCAATTAACGACATCCCTTATACTTTCAAGTCTGGGTGACAGCGCTATAAGCACTTGCCTAATAAGATGTCATTACTTACATATCATCAAGCTCGATGCCATCTAGTTTATGTACTACATTTCGTTACACATGTATATTCTTGTGTGAAAAACCATTACAGCCATTCCTACGATGGTCTACGTGTAGACGTTGATAGATGAGAATTGGAAGTAGGCATCTGTGAATGCGGTAGGGTTGCCTGCGGATGGTAATAAGGGGTCTGCAGCTGTACTAGGCGCTGGACGGTGAGCACTTACTGTCGACGTAAGTTATGCAGTCTGATGGGCATCCAGAAGCAGCATAGACGGCTGCGTTGCCTGCCCAGTCGCCGCCTGTACATCGTATTAGCTTGGCATAATGCTATAAGCAGAGCAAGACTCGCAGAATGTCAAGTTGATGATAATGTTGTTGGCATCAAAGTGAGACGCAAGGTCACAGTAGGTGTTAGGGAAGTAAGCAGCAGGTGTTCCCTGGCATTCGGATCGTATGTAAGCAGGTAATCTAACAGATATAAGGACCATTACCCAGAGGTTGGTGTCGATAATCCATGCACCGCTGATAGCATCGATGGGAGCAGTTTCGTCATCTCTCTCCCAGAACCACACACTGATAGAGCTATTCGTGCGCTCCATAGCGTACCTACAGAACAACTTATAAGGAGCAAGGATATTAATCGTGATTTGCAGTAACGTACCATCCTCCACCGATGCTGTTGAATCCTGGACCAAAACTGTTGTAGTCTTCCGTAAGTTGTACACCGCAACCCGCATTTCCATCGACTGTTGCATTTTAGCGAGAGATTGAAACGAGGAATGGTGACCTCACCTGAACTGTCACAGTCAGTTGAAACCGTGGTGCTAAAAATTATAAACTTAGTCGAATGGTTCTGTGCGATGCCGGTGCGAAACATACCCTAACTCGGTAGTGGAAGCTGGCATGGAGCAGTCTGCGCGATAACAGGAGTTGGAAATAGCACATCAATAAAATTATACTAAACAAACTAGGGCTAGTGTGGAGTGTTGACTGGTTAGGCTCCACATTGTTCACGCCTTCGACAATATCGACTTCACCCTAGCAAAGGGATCTACGTCAGGGCCAGAGTTATGAAACAGGGGAAAAAACAAACACCGTCAGGCCAATTAGCTTCGTTGGTTTCCCAGACAGCCTATAATCTGTCACTATAAGCTTACTTCGTCGGTGCCAACTACTTACAGGCCATGTTCTATGTTCGGATAAGTGCGCAACAAAATTTCAAAGACAAACAAAAGAGGCTCACCCGCATCCTTCGGGCATGTGCTGCATATCAAAGCTTCCATCGAAATTCATCAGTCGGTGAAGTATTCACGAGGGATCACCTACACGACAACGTGCTGCGTGTACTGGTTGTTGGACCGAATCCTGACTGAATTCCGACCTGGCCCGGTAGCGTTCAACACTGTAGTGTCATCTGCGCGCATGATAAAGGTGTTGCCCATGGCATAAGTCAAGTTGAGCATCTGTGCCGTTGATTGGTTCACATATGTCCTGTCATTCACTAAGAAGCAGAAAAAATTGCATGCGGGGTAGACATACACACGCCCGTCAGTTGGGTCTGGAATAGCCTCGAAATTGAAAGAGTCGTAGAAGCCTTCGCCAACGATGCTTTCCGTGAGAGTATAGTTTGCACCTGCCAAAGCCGATCCGGCAAACAAAATAAGAGCGAAACTGACATTAATAGTATTGGGTTTCATAGTGAAAGATAGTTGTCAGACTGACAATGTATGTCCAGGGAGGGCGAGAGTACGATTCCCTGCTTGATCTCTGTATTTAAACCTATCCGTGACTCCTGACGGGTGGGGAGATAATTCTGAGTTCGTGATGAGTCCATGTGGAGCATATCATGCGGTAGAGAGTGTGTCATGGCGCCCTCTGGTCGGGAGTTGACCTCCTTCGGAAATATTCCAACCTATGACACAAGTGCCAGTATGATAGCAAATGAGCCCTCTTGACCCATGACAAAGAAGCATGTGCTAGTGACGGAGAAATAGTGCACTTGCAAAAGAGACCACTGATTTCACAAGAAAGCTGGGAAAAAATGCAGCATTTGATCGCCGGCCAGTTCAAGTACTGACTGTCTTGAAAAACAGTACCATTGCGAACTCCGTATTGATCACCTGCATGACCAGTTATATGGATCCAGGGTATCCGATGGCACTTTCTGTGAAATAATAAATTTGAGTGATTGCTTCAGTCGCAAGTACTATGGAGAACTAAGTTAAAATTGTACAATTGACTTGTGACTTCATTTACATCCTAAATGAGCAGACACCAGGACTCAAAATAAAACGCACCATAGGATTGATATACTGGTGCAACCCTCACTGAGAACTCTTGACGATGCGTGTACTATTCCGAAAACATCCCGGTGCCTGTACACTGGGCCCAGCTTCAGACAGAAGAAGAATCCTCGGATCGTGCAACTCGGGACCATCACAAGCTTTGTTGATGGTGTGATGAAAAGACCGCGGTTGCATATGCATAGAGACATGGATAACATGAGAGGCTTATCACTGTCAAAGGCCGAGGCGGACTGTTCGCAGTTGCTGAGTGTGCATACACTGCAGCACTGCAGCACTGTGATGTGAGGATCAAAGTTTCGAGTAATCGAGAGAGAGAGAGAGAGAGAGAGAGAGCATACATCATACTTAACCATACCCGAAACCATCGTAGAAATAAGCCGTCGGCCCGTCGCTTGCCAAAATCACAATAGTGTCTTGAATGGAAGGAGCGACTGTCCTTCACTAATACAACCAAGTCTTAAGACTTAATTAGGTTGGTGGGGCATGTGGCACTAGTGTCCCGCTGACGTAAGACTATATCTGTTTCCCAACAGTTGCATGTGCAGGACCTTGGTTTATTCAAGTCTACGTGCATCAGCGATTTCATTGAACAATTCGACCACCGGACAGCTTGTACTGAATTAGGCGGACCATGTCCCCGAATGCAGACGATGGATTCAAACACCAGGTTGCCATCCAACTTTCACGAGCATTGAACCTCGTAAACCCAAACGACTTGCTTGCAGAGCGTGTTATCGACATAGCCAAAACTAACTCCGCGGAAGGCTTCGCCAAAGGTAAGTTTGGCCGCATGGAATCCAGGTACGTTCGCTAATACTTTGTTGCAGCGGCTCGAGCGTTTGGCAAGTTTCAAGATTCCTTTCTGACTGAACTGCAT
The DNA here is from genome assembly GCA_016800925.1 of Suillus spraguei. Taxonomy (NCBI): domain Eukaryota; kingdom Fungi; phylum Basidiomycota; class Agaricomycetes; order Boletales; family Suillaceae; genus Suillus; species Suillus spraguei. The sequence goes on along the minus strand of JABCPU010000050.1, from coordinate 93,089 downwards.
GACGAAATCTTGTCACATGTCAAGCAGGAGGCTTCTGGACTTGCTCCTCGTCCCGTCGAGGGTATAACAGTCCACGACAGTGAGGTGCTCGAGCCCGATCCAATCCGGCAAGGCGGCCTCGTGAGGAACGATACCGTGTGTCTATTAGCTGCTGTGTTCTATATCATTACTCATAATCTACAGAGACACACTTTCCGTCAGCCTGCGAAGCCAATTGAACCACCAACTCCTCGGGGCTCTTTGCTAGGCCTTGATCGACTGGCAAAAGAAAAGAGAGAACAGGCTCTGTCTGAAACCGGCCCTCGAAAAAAGCCGAGGTTGAATGATGACGCTTTTTTCAAAGGTGCGGTGATTTGCAGCTTTTGTAATCTCCTCTCACCTTCTACATAGTACCCAGTTTGCCCGCCGGACGAGGAAATAGTTTAAGGCAGCGAGGAGAAGAGACACCTTCTCATCCAGGCGGTCTGTCCGATCCTGCACGAGCCCGTTTGGAGGAATACCGACGAAACCGCGAGAAGCAGAAAGGTACGATTGTACTAACCTGCTGTGGCGTGTCGTTTCTGATCACAAGGTAATCATTTAGAAGGAATCACTGCCGTGCAGGAGCAACGGTCTCACGCTTCTCAAGGACTCGGAGATTTCCAACGACGATCAAATCGGGACAACGATAGGAGATGGGTTCGACGAGATCATGACAAGGATCGGCAAAATGGACGCGGCTGGGATTCTACACCTCGCTCAGAGCGTGGTGGTAGTAATCGTGATGCGCCTAGTGTCCGCGTGCCCAATGTCGGGTGGGATTCAACGCCGAGACGACAAGAGGGTGAAGGATCTGGCTGGGGAGGGGCAAGGAATCGTGCTTGGGATGCGCCGACCCCACGTGTTCCGAGAGGTGGCAGCCCCGAGGATGATGGTCTCCTTGGGGTCGATGTAAGGGAATGGGAGGAGGAGCAGCTGCGGCTGGACCGTGATTGGTATACTGGAGCGGAAGAAGGTGGTGTCGCTGGTGACGAGGAACACAATCCCTTGGCGCAGTACGAAGATCTCGCTGCACTGAAGGACGCAGAGATTTCGAAAAAACAAGTGGTATGTGGTTCGCATCTGCGAGTAGCTCAGTATTGCTAAAGTTTCTTGTAGAGAAGAATATCGGCCAGACAAGCGCAATATGTGAGACTTGTTGCGTATTCCATCTCTTCCTTTAGTTGTTGACTTTCTCTGTAGAATGCAGACAACGACCTCTGGGAAGCTAATCGGATGCTGACCTCCGGTGTTGCGACCCGTAAGGAAGTCGATCTTGACTTCGAGGATGAATCCGAGTCGACGGTGCATGTCATGGTTCATGATATCAAGCCACCTTTCTTGGATGGCAAGACCATTTTCACGAAGCAACTCGAGCCCATCAATCCGATCCGCGACCCTACGAGTGACATGGCGATCTTTTCAAAGAAGGGGAGCGCTCTCGTGAAAGAGAAGCGAGAACAGGCAGAGAGGGCAAAGGCAGCCGCCAAACTTGCATCTCTTGGTGGCACACAACTCGGCAACATCATGGGTGTGAAGGACGAGGAGGCCGAAGCTGAAGGTGCGTAGTTATTTTCTGCCCTTGTGGCGCAGCTCGAGTTGGACATTCACGTAGTCCATTTGGTATGTTTTGTACAGCTCTGGCAGAAGCAAAGGCGAAATCTGGTGAGAAAGAGGATTATAAGGGGGATTCTAAGTTCGCTAGCCACTTGAAGGCTTCAACTGGGGTCAGTTCGTTTGCGAAGAACAGGACACTGAAGGAGCAGAGAGAGTATTTACCTGCATTTGCGTGTCGAGATGAGCTTCTCAAGGTCATCCGAGAAAACCAGGGTCAGATCCATGCTATGCGGCCTTATCTGCACTTCTCACATTCGTGTTCTACAGTTGTCATCGTCGTCGGAGAGACTGGCTCTGGGAAAACTACTCAGCTGGCGCAGTTCCTTTATGAGGATGGGTACTGCACATATGGTCTCATTGGCTGTACTCAGCCGCGTCGTGTGGCAGCTATGTCTGTAGCAAAGCGTGTTGCTGAGGAGATGGAGGCAAGTATCAAATTGATCTTCTTGATTCTTGTGCTAACCCCTTATTTAGTGCAAGCTTGGGTCTACCGTTGGTTATGCGATCCGTTTTGAGGACTGTACATCTGCAGAAACCAAGATCAAATGTACAGTGTCATCTCTATTGTCTCTAACCTGACTTATCTTGTTTTCTAGACATGACGGACGGCGTGCTCCAGCGAGAATCTCTGAATGAAGGTGATTTGGACCGTTACAGTGTAATCATCCTGGATGAGGCGCATGAACGTTCGCTAAGCACTGATGTTCTCATGGGTTTGCTTCGTAAGAGTACGTCTCATTGTTGTTCGGTTAGACAACGTTAGGCTCATCATCTGCTCCAGTTCTGTCTCGGAGAAGAGATCTAAGACTCATCGTTACATCGGCAACCATGAATGCTGACAAGGTATGTATCCCCCATAACTGTTCTGGCAATAAAAGATTGACGTGACATCAGTTTTCTGCGTTTTATGGCAATGCCCCTTGTTATACCATTCCTGGTCGTACATTTCCGGTGGAGATGTTTCATTCCAAATCACCTTGCGAGGACTACGTAGACAGTGCTGTGAAGCAGGTTCTTCAGATTCATCTTTCGCTCCCTCCCGGTGATATTCTCGTATTTATGACTGGACAAGAAGACATTGAGATTACGTGCCAGGTTATTAACGGTATGCAAGTACCAAATGTCAACGATGCCTTTTTTTGAAGTCTTTTGTATAGAGCGACTGGCGCAACTTGATCAGCCCGCGCCTCTGGCAGTGCTCCCAATCTATTCACAGATGCCTGCCGACCTGCAGGCCAAGATCTTTGAGGCTACTCCTGACGGACGAAGGAAGGTCATCGTGGCTACTAACATTGCCGAGACTTCCTTGACGGTTGATGGAATTATCTATGTGGTGGACGCAGGCTACTCGAAGCTCAAGGTGTATAATCCAAAGGTTGGAATGGATGCCCTGCAGATCACGCCGGTCAGCCAAGCTAATGCCAACCAGCGGACTGGGCGTGCCGGCCGTACAGGCAGCGGGTATGTGTTCATTTAGTTGCATGGCCATAAGTCCCTCAACTTTGTGCAGATTCTGTTACCGCCTGTATACAGAAATGGCGTTTCGCAATGAGATGTTCCCGAATACTATCCCAGAAATTCAGCGCACTAATCTTGCCAACACTGTTCTGCTCCTCAAATCTCTTGGCGTCAAGAACCTTCTTGAATTTGACTTTATGGACCCTCCTCCCCAAGCCAACATAATAAATTCAATGTACCAACTTTGGGTTTTAGGTGCGCTGGATAATCTTGGCGATTTGACACCTGTGGGTAGGAAAATGTCCGAGTTTCCCATGGAGCCCTCCATGGCCAAGATGCTTATTGCATCCGTAGAGATGAGATGCTCAGCAGAGATGTTGACTATAGTGTCCATGCTTTCGGTGCCAAGCATCTTCTACAGACCAAAAGAGAGGATGGAAGAGGCAGATGCTGCGCGTGAAAAGTTCAACGTACCAGAGAGCGATCATTTGACGTTGTTGAATGTTTTCAACCAGTGGAAGAGCCACGGGTCAGTTTATTCATCTTATTATTACCGCAGGGTGTTCATTTTAATTTGTAGATTCCGTGATGAATGGGCTACGCGTCATTTTTTGCATCCGAAACTGCTCCGCAAAGCTCGTGAGGTAAGGGCCCAGTTGGAGGACATCATGAAGTTCCAGAAGATGGAGATAATTTCTGCTGGCACGGACTTTGATGTCGTCAGGTATTGTGCAATGGCTACATCAATTATGTCGCATTAACCTTTTCCCAGAAAAGCTATCACCGCAGGTTATTTCCACCAGTGTGCACGTGTGAAGGGTATCGGGGAGTATGTAAACATTCGCACTGGTCTCCCGACGCATTTGCATCCTACGAGTGCACTTTATGGTCTTGGATGTATGCAATTGATTGTTCTGTTTCTGAGACTCGCTGACGACGATCACGAAGATACTCCCACATACGTCGTTTACCACGAGTTGATCTTAACTTCGAAGGAGTACATGACCCAGGTTACTGCGATTGATGCCATGTGGTTAGGTATGACAATTTGTCTTACACATTCATCTTGGCAAAAATTAACGGGTAATTGTAGCTGAATTCGGTGCGGTATTCTACTCGGTCAAATTCAAGGACTTCGATGATCGTGGCATGCGACGACAAGCCGATCGAGAATTCTCCAGAAAAGCTGAATTGGAATCGCAAATCGCGAAGCAGAGGGAAGAGTACGTGACCAATGATCTGACAAAATGGCTATTTTCATTTATGCTTGTTGCAGTCATGCACGACAAGAGGCAGAGAAAGCTCTCGCGGTCAAGGTTTCAAGTGGAAGCAGCTCAAAGATTATTGTGCCTGGAACGCCGAGACATCCTGGCCTTGCGGGCAATCGGGTTGGTCAGACACCTAGAAGACGAGTCGGGATATGATGTATGCATTCATGGGTTGCCTGAGTTTTTCATTTTATCGATATTGTTGCCATCTGCATTCTTGGATTTCTGTCATTCGTGACGCGTGACGCTCAGTGAAGTTTTGATGCACGTGACCTGCGCTGGCACATCGGATAAGGCCGGCCGAGTGACTAGCAAAATTTACGAAGTACCTCTTAAGCTCTCTCTCCAACTTTTTCTCCACTCAGCATGGCGTCCCTCGCGTCCCGGTCAGCTTCAGCCCTACGCGCTGCTTCTCGCCGTGCACCTCGTGCCGGTTCAAAAATTGCAGCCAAGCCTGCACAGAGCGCATCCTACTCTTTGCTTGCTCGTCAGGCTTTGGCAGGCAATTCGCGCAAACTTGTCCTTCAGGTAAAAAAAGTATTGGTGTGACTGATACGCGCTGACGATCACATGTAATAGCCTGCTGTTCGGGGCGTAAAGACACTCAACTTTGCTGGCACCGAGGAGGTTGTTTACGAGCGAAGTGACTGGCCGCTTGCGAAGCTGCAGGATTACTTCAAGAATGATACCCTTGCTCTCATTGGCTATGGTTCTCAGGGCCACGGTCAAGGCTTGAATGCTCGTGACAACGGTCTCAATGTTATCGTTGGTGTCCGTAAAGACGGCGAGAGCTGGCGTCAGGCCATGGAGGATGGTTGGGTATGTTCACCTCTACTTCAGCTTCCAGGTGTCTGGTGTCAAACTGATACGTGATTAGGTTCCTGGAGAGACTCTCTTCCCTATCGAAGAAGCATCAACCGGGGTACGATTATCATGAACCTTCTCTCTGATGCGGCACAATCACAAACGTGGCCCACCGTTGCACCTTTGATCACCAAGGGCAAGACCCTCTACTTCTCACATGGCTTCTCTGTTGTATACAAGGAGGACACCAAGGTTGTGCCTCCCAAGGACGTCGATGTCATCTTGGTCGCGCCCAAAGGCTCAGGCCGTACTGTCCGCACCCTCTTCAAGGAGGGTCGCGGCATCAACTCTAGTGTAGCCGTCTTCCAAGACGTCACTGGTAAGGCCATGGAAAAGGCTGTTGCTCTTGGTGTCGCTGTCGGCTCAGGGTACATGTACGAAACTACATTTGAGAAGGAGGTTTACTCCGATCTCTATGGTGAACGTGGTGTGCTTATGGGTGCTATCCGTAAGTCTACTCTCAATGAAAGATACGCATGTTCTCAGCTGATGGTGCATCAGAGGGTCTGTTCTGCGCGCAGTACAAAGTGCTCCGTGCCAATGGTCACACTCCTTCGGAAGCCTTCAACGAAACCGTTGAAGAGGCCACTCAATCTCTATACCCCTTGATTGGACAAAAAGGGTAAGTGTATACTTCCTTTCATGTACCTATCTCTCATCGTTTGTAGCATGGACTACATGTACAATGCCTGCTCTACGACGGCCCGCCGCGGTGCGCTTGACTGGGCACCCATCTTTGAGAAGACCAATACGCCTATCTTTGAGCAGTTGTACGAGAGCGTACGAAACGGCACTGAGACCCGCAAGTCTCTCGAGTTCAATGGCCGCTCGACGTACCGCCAAGATCTGGCCAAAGAACTGAAGGAGATCGACGACCAGGAGATCTGGCGTGCAGGCAAGACTGTGCGGTCGCTGCGTCCCGACTACAAGGCTGAGTAGATGGGGTCACGGTTGGATTGGAGCAGCTCTTGCTTACATTTACTTTGTATTAAAAGCACTCAGGTGGTGCACGCTGTGTTGGAGAGCAGAGAGCATAATGTATAAAAAGCGATTTTTGATTTCACGTTATGGCTTACTGATGATACTCCAGTCTACGGCTCCGTATACAAATTGCCTGTACCAACTCGACTGAAGTTGTAGTTGAGTGAAGCTTGAGTATAGACGGTACCGGGCCTTGATAGTATGTGTTGGCGTCCTGTCTCAGGTCTGTTGACAACTGAGGCACTTGGTATGACAACGGTAGTCTCAATGAAGTTGGCAAGCTTGAAGTTTGTTGGGGTAGATCTCAGGAGTCAACGATGGACATTTGCGAAGTTTGAACTTGAGTCACTTTCGGACCGCTAACAATTGATCGTTCTGGACCTCCCTCAAAATTTTCAAGACGAAATATATGTAGGTGGGTCCCCGACTCTACGAAGGGAGGGTTTTGTACCGTCTGACTAGAAGCCGGGCACCTGTATCTTGATGTGAACTTCCTTTTGTCTATCCCGATTCCACACCATGAATGCAATCCGCTTGAAAATTGTGCACGTTAACGTGCAGTGTATCTTAGAAGGTGCGGCGGGGAGTTGGGACTTGGTGCGCATGCATCGCTGCGCTACCGATAAGAAATGAATGAATTCAGAAGCAGGAGAACACATTCTATAGTTTTACGTCTAGACGCTCATCTTCATAGCTATCACTGGGTGAGGATTATATCCTTCAACTACGATGTCTTCCGAATCGAATCCGTCAATGTCACTTATCTCTCTTCTGAACTTGACCTTTGGGAATGATGTTGGCTCGCGTTTGAGTTGTATTTCGAGCGCATCAACATGGTCGCGGTAAACATGCGCGTCTCCAAGTTGGATGGTGAGTTCGTGGGGTTTGGTCCCCGTAACATGCGCAACCATGTGTGTCAGGAGCGCATAAGATGCGATGTTGAAAGGGATTCCTAGCCCAAGATCGGCTGAGCGTTGGTACATAAGACATGATAGGCGTTTAGGAGCGTTGGGCGTGGCGGGTAGATGCACGTAGAACTGGCACATCATATGGCATGGTGGAAGGACCATGAGCGGCATAGCTACAACATAAATTCAGCGCACATGGAAATAGAAAAATAAATGCAAATTACCTGCTGGATTCCACGCGCTCAAGATTATTCGTCGATCAGTAGGATCCTCTCTGATCTTCCGAATACATTCCCTCAACTGATCAACGCCCTGACCGGTGTAGTCCGTGTCGCAATCGATGTAGTTTGCTCCAAAATGTCTCCATTGAAACCCATATACAGGACCAAGATCACCCTCCCGTCTATGTCCCAAACCCCGCTTCTCGAGAAAATCTTTGCTTCCGTTTCCGTCCCATATTTTGATCCCCTTCTGTGAGAGCATTTGGGCGTCCGTGGAACCTTTGATAAACCAAAGGAGTTCTTCGACAATGGCGCGTAGGAAGGTGCGTTTTGTGGTAAGGAGCGGGAGCGTGTTGTCTGCGAGAGAGAAACGGAAAGAGGGGGGCGCAAAGATGGAGAGGGTGCCCGTGCCAGTGCGATCTGGGCGAACTTCGCCTACGTCCATAACACGGCGGACGAGGGAGAGATATTGATACTCCTCGTGTGGCGTCGTGGGCTCGACGCTGCCCATTGTTGAGTATGCTAGTGAGCGATGAGCGACACGCGTGTAGCGCCTGGCGACTGTGCGCGAGGCCGGCGGCAATTATTATTCTAATAGGGCTGCTCAATTCTTGGACCTGTCAAACACATTCTTAATATCTATTACATAATAACCGTCCAATAAGATATCCGATCCTTGTTTGACCTAGTTGAATCAACCAAATCCAACCTCAGCATTGCTGCAGCTTACACACACATTCAAAGCCCCTCTTTGATGGGCTGACGAGTCTGAATTATCGTGTCATCGCTCAGATTGTGGATACAATAATCTGGAGCAATAATCTTGTAGATAATCAGTTGCCGTACTCGAATTGAGTTGATTCCTAGTCATTACTGCAGTGATTGGGAGATACTAGGAACTCGGGATGAGCACATGACGCACAAGACACGTCAAAATATAGTAGCCAACGCTCCACCATCGTCTTGATTCGAATCCAATGAACCAAACAACTTTCCTGCCGGACCATTTTTGCCAAAGGTGAAGCCCACCCAGACACCTCGAGCCTCCGGCTCTTCTTTTTCCTTCACCTTCTCCACGTTTCGCTGCTTGTCTTTCACTTCAGCGTACTTCGCCATGTCTTCCGCAGAAGTGAAATCATCATAGTACCCAGTGTCAATCTCTGAGTCGAGAGCGGGCACAAACGGTGCACGCGTTGAGCGGAGGTCCTCCCATTGAATCCCGTCAAAGAAAGGGTGGCTTGTGACCTGGGTAAGAGTGGAGTATCGAACGCTCGAATGCGAGATGAGCCTGAACAGGGAATGAAAGGCACTCAGCATCGTCAAATAGCGCGCAGTAGCAAATCCTGTACCTGGTCACAGCATCCCATGCAATATCCGTCAAGTTGAATATCAAGTCTTCGGGCTTATCATACTCTGGCCTTCTCAGTACTTTCGTCCAGTTCTTCAGGTTTGTCCAGGTCTCCTCTGGCGTGCCACCGCTGAACGGCGGAAAACCAGCAAGAAATTCGAAGAATATGCAACCTAGTGACCAGTAGTCGACTGAATAAGTGTATGGTTTGCCCCTGAGAACCTCTGGCGCCATATAGTCGGGTGAGCCAACGATCGAATCTGCATACCGTGGGTCTTCAGCGCGGATGGATTTGTACATTGAGCGGCGTTCTAGGGTAGAGCGGTAAACGACTTGGACGTCTTTCACTTTATCAAGCTAAGAAATATTAGGGCGCACAGGACAGAGTCAAGGTCGTATACGTACCTTCAACTTCATCGATTCAATGCGCTTGGGATTGAGGGCACCTGTAGCAAGGCCAAAGTCAGTCAACTTGACGTGCCCGGTGCCATCCACAAGGAAATTCTGGAAGCGCTATTAGTACTACTGTGCTTGTGCGTGCGAAAACTTCACCTCTGGCTTCAAGTCCCGATGAATATAACCAAGTTTGTGAAGCTCGTTGACAGCGACGAACATTTCTGAAATATAAAACCTTGCGTGCTCTTCCTTAAGAACGCCAGAGTTGTTGAGGAGAGTACGAAAATCGCCTCCTGGAACATATTCCATTGCTAAATATACGTGCTGCGCATCCTGGAATGCGTAAAGAAGTCTGACGAGCCATGGTGTCTTGGTTGCAGTGAGGATGTCGCGCTCCACTAGGACGTGCCGCACCTTGCAATACATCAGTATTCACGCAGACCTTCTAGTGGGATAACAAACCTCGTCCATCTTGAACAATATTCGCTTCTTCATCTTCTTGAGGGCGCATATCTCTCCTGTGTCCTGTTTCCGTGCCAAGAACACCTCACCATAACCACCCTGCCCGACTTGTGCGATGATATGAAATTGGTCAACCCTCAGCTTTGTTCTGCGTTTCCTCAGAATAACCCTCTCTCGCCCACAATACGACTTGAACTCCTTTGCGTACTCGGCGGCTGTTAGCTGCCTTTTGGTAGTATCTGCGTCAAAGCGTGCCCTCCTTTCCTTTCTGGATGCGACATATCCAAGGTTCATAAAGTAATAATCGAGAAAAACTAGCAGAAAAATAGCGATGAAATGGCGGAAGGTCTCAAAGTGAGATACTCACATAGTTGGGCAACAGTTGCCTTGCGCTTGACTTCGGCACTCTGGAGCAACTCCCTCTCCCAGAGCTGAAATCCACCTGCCTTTACTGTTGTCGCGTTTCGTGCAGTGTCCATTAAAATGTCGCCAGACCATGCACCGCCGCCAGGCTTTGCGGTACTCATGTGGATGTCCCGAAGTCCCGCTGTGATACCCTTTGCCGTGTCCATATATATATCTTGATGTTGGGGTGAATCTGATCTAGATGGAAGGGGAGCCATAGAACATATCTCAGTTAATATCCTAGAGGGTCCTGGTCTATCGATCTTGCTATCGATCTTTGTACGAAGATAAGTCTAAAGTACTTACTGTGGTTTGGTTCTTATGCCTCATTTGGATAATTGATACGGTCACATGATTGACGCGCTCTAGAAACTTGGTTGACAATATCACTGATTGAGTCATTGACCATGCCTCAAGTTCGTCCTACTCATATTGACCTGACTTCAATCCTCGCAGAACCTAACCCTTCTGTTGACCTGCGCCTGCACGCATATGAAGCTTCCACGTCTAATTTTCTCAGAGCGGTCACCAACTATGCAAATCGCGCAGTAGCAGAAATCACCAAACACAGGAATGCTCAGGAGGCGGACAAGAAACGCTTGGCTGAGAAAACTATTGCAGTAAAGGCTGAAACTAATCAGTGCAAGGTGAAGGAGATTGAGTTGCTAGCTGGTACGTGATCATACTTGTTGTGGTGTAATTGTGCAGCAGTGACGTCTCTCAGTAATGGAAAGGGAAAAAGAGGAGGTCCGAGAAGCCGAGACATCAATATCCGCTCTGAAACGCCAACTCGCGTCCATCCGTGAAACTTGCCAGTCTGTTGATGCAGAAATAGAGCAGTATCGTGCTCTGACTGCCAATTTAAAGCGAGGTAGGCACTATCGTTGTAATTTCCTTGCTTGCGCTGATTAGGCTACTTTCTGCAGAAAAAGATCGAGAGCGGCAGACGTTAGAGATGCATGCAGCACAAATAGGGCCTGAATTAAATGCCTGCGAAACCCGTCTACGTTGTCATATCGAGGGAATAGAGAAGGACCGGCTCCTCATCCGATTTACACACGTTGACAAGATTGACCTCGACCGTGACTTCAGCTTCGTCCTCGACGTTGCATCTAGATCAAATCAAGGTATGCAAGTTAAAGGGCCTATCTCGAAAGGTGCTGCTTACAGATATCAACTAGTCATAACGACCACACCGCCACTGCCTAACCTCCCGATACTACTCAATGAACTAAACGAAACGAGCGATATTTTCCGTTTTATCAAGTTGATGCGCTCGGCGTTTGCTCAGTTAGTAGAACAACATTAGGGATTTTATAAGATCTTATATCGCTTATGAATCATTATATTATATCACACAGCTCTTGCGATGATCTCCAAGAAAATGCTATAAATCTAAACGTACATACTACATATCACCTTGCAAGCTTTCAAATTTACTCGTCGTCTCCTTCTCCCCAACCTGTCCGGTCTCTATGGCCCCCAGAACCTCCCAGCTTTCCCTTCGTCCGGCTCTTGCGGCCACCCAGCTCCTTGTACATTTCTCTCATCTCCACCTTTCCTGGCCGGCTTTGTGTAAGCTCCTCTTGTCGCCATTGCTCCTCTCTAAGTTCTCTCGGCGTTTGATAGCCTGACTGTGACGGTGAAGTGCGGCCTGAACCTCTTGAAGGCAACGGTGATGATGGAGGCGAGCGATTCGACACAGATTTGATGTATGTCAACCGCTGAGAATAAATCATCAAGTCATGCAACCAAACACAGGAGGATGGACTACCCACCCAATTCTGCTTCGACTCCCTTCTGGTCCATTTTCCCGGGGGAAGACTGTCGTCATGGAAGTTTTCCTTCCTATAATTCTGGAACCAAACTTATAACAAAACGCAAACCATTAGCATACAGCATATTAGATTATATATGGTTGACTTGCTGTAGTTCAGTGTCTGACTCTTATGCCACTTTCTCGAGACCCTAGCGCAAGTCGCGAGCTCAGATATCTCAAGCCATCTGAAAATGCTTTGCGATACTTGAGTTGGAAATGCCTTTAGGGGGTCATTCGAGAGACCCTTCGATGGCAGTCCACTCGCCGAGCGAATAAGACCCCTGCGTGTGGGTGATACAGGGCGCGAGGAGGGCCGTGAAGGTCCCCTTGACCTCGTTGGCGTCCCTGGTAGTGAGAACTTGATATTATAGTGAGTGATTGATAGTAGAGTGGACGGTATGGATGCATACCACCCCAACAAGTTCATCATCTGAGTCATTCTCAGGCTGGGATGACCTGGAAGACAGATATTGCCCGTTCAAATCGTGATTTTGTGATTGCGATTTAAGCACGCCTTGTAGCAAACTCATTGCGCGACAATTGTGCAGGTGGTTTAGAATCTAGGTGAGATGCTGTAGAGATCAGATGAAAACCCCAGGCTGACAAAGATGGAATATGATGTCATCCAGCCACAGCTCACACCAGCTTGTGACTCATATCAATCAAATCTAAATTCATTATCTAAAAAAACAGAACCGAGTACCGTAAATTATAATCAAGCCTCGGGCCACGTTTGTAGCACTGTTAAACCGACTTGAATAACTGCCACACACCCTTCGCATAGCTCACAACCTCGTCCGCACCGAGCTTGCTTTCCCCAAATATCCGATCCACAAAAGTAATCGGCACCTCACCAACGGTGTACCCCAGCGCCCGCGCCCTCACCATCATCTCCATCTGGAACACGTACCCCCTGGACTGCGTCAATGTGATGATATGCCGAAGAACAGGTAACCGGTATAGTCTACACTACCATCAAGTTTCAGTCCGCTTTTCCAAACTGATCCACGTACCTGAAACTACCCGTCAGGTCGCTCACGCCGGGGTTCAGTACAGTAGCAGCCAGGAAATTTGCCCCCCGTGATACCAGTTTGCGTTTTAGATCCCAGCCGTGCACGCCACCAGGTTGAGCTTCAGCGAGGTATGGAGTCGATGTTGACCGATATCGCGTTCCCGTCACAATGTCAAGGTTGTGCGCTTGTTGTAATCTGCACATTGTTAACGAGGAAAAAGTTGGAAAAAAACAACACACCTGATAAATTGCGGAATGAACTTGGGCTGAGGGGATGGATGCGCATCAGAACTTGTTTTATCAAAGGATATTGAAGCACGTACATGATGCGAAAAATCGGCGTCCATTATTATCACAAAGTCACCATTGCAGAAGTCGAGACCATGGATATATGCAGTCCTAAGCACAAGTTGACGATGTATTCATTTTGACTCTTACCAGTACTTACCCGAGTCCGAGTTTCCCTGCCCGTGGTTTGAGAAGCTTGGCCGACAATAAGTCAGACCTCGACGCGTGATTCATTTGTACTCACTATTTTATCCTCGCCATAAGCCCTTGTCAATTCAACGGCTACTTTTTGTGTCCCATCTGGACTCGCATCATCTACGATGATGATCTCCCATGCAAGGTGACTGGTGTACTCAGTCTGACGTTCAAAATGTTAAGCAGACAGAACGCACTGTTCCTCGAAGACCTTCGCCAGTAACCAGACAATAATTGGGAGGTTCTTGCGCTCGTTGTAAGTTGGTAGAATAACAGAATACTTGTGAGTATTTGGTGTGTTATATTGACCTTGCATGTTCAGCGATACAGTGCTGGCGAAAGGGTTCATTAACTTTGTATACGGTCTTGCAGTTAACGTGATGGCAGTTAGCGTGCGAGTTTACCAAGCATCGGCTCTTCACATATTACTTGCACATCATGTCCTCCTTTGAATCATCCTCACCGCTTTCATCATCGGCGTCGCTATCAAGCACTGAACAAAGCACGTGTCCGTCTATCACAGCGCTCAAGTCCCTGCTCACTACAACCCTTCGTATCACGACGACCGATAATCGAGTGTTCATTGGCACATTCATGGGCACCGACCAACTTTTGAATATCATCCTCGTCAACACTGAGGAGTATATGCTGGGGAACGAGGGTAGTCGCTTCGTCGGCCAAGTCATGCTCCCCTGGCGTCTTATCCTTCATGTCGAAGCATTTGACCAACAGAGTACTCCAAATGGCAAAGCAAAGGATGACAGGAGCTTGTACATCTAAATCGCAGTTCAAAATACATGCATTAAATGACTTGTCCAAATGGTATATCCATTATCCTGTCCACTGCTCCTATATTCATGGGTGTATGCGACAGAAATCCATGATCTCTCCTTCTCGTGGAGCCCTCTTATCCACCATCAGCTGTGAGTGTCCAGCTAAATATAAACATTTCGCGGCCGTTGGTGATAATACACAGGGCTGCTCTGTTCCGCGGCGCGGGATTCATCGTCGGTGGCTAGTGCGTTAGCCCTTGTATTTGTCTTTGTAGATCCACGCCAGCCCGACGTCACTGGCACCCTGTTCGACCTACAGTACCACGTTAACATATAATTTGCAAGAATTACGCTGGTTGCACTTACAGCTGCGCGATACCACTTAGCAGCTTCCTTCTTATTCTTCTTGCACCCCCTGGCATTGGCTAAGCAGAAAGCGAGACTTTCTTGCGCGTCCCCATCACCAAGGTTAGCAGCAACTCGATAGTAACTCTGGAGATAGTTAGCACAAGTCTAGAGACAACGAGTGGCGACGCACAACTGCCATTTTATGATCCTTAGTTACACCCCAGCCATGAAAGAAGCACTGCCCGACTTCATAAATCGCTAGCACGAGCTCCGACTGAGGAAGATTCATCAGCGCTTCTGTATACAATCCCACAGGCTGAACTTACTCTAACGGCCTTTACATCCAGGCCTTCTCTCGCCTTGCCCAAATCATCTACTGCGCTTTCCGCAGCCTTTGTTAACCACTTAAAACCACTTTTCTCATTCTTCTCGCATCCCCACCCGTGCCTCAGCGTTAATCCCCACAAGAGCATCCCTATCCCACACCCACCCTGTGCCCTTGCGCTTTTCTCGAAGTAAAATGCACTATCTTGTAGTTTGTTCGCCTCGTGGTATTGTATTCCTAGCTGAAGATACTCCTGTGGAGTCGAAGGCTCGGTGGAAGGTGAAGAGTTGACTGGCGGGGAAGGTGAATTGGCAGGAAATTTCGAATTGCCAGTTGGAGATGGAGAGCCATCGCTCAGATGGTAAAATGAGTATGACGTAGAGTATAAGCTTGTTGGTGGGCTCGGACGTACAGATGGCGGGCGAGAGGGAAGACGTACATGGGAGGGGGGTGAGAGAGTTGGATGAGAAACAGCATATTCTCCAACAGTATCATGATGGTTAGGTTGAAGATAGGACCCTGGCGAGCACGCATCACATTGCGGTGTAGGCAACAAAAATTCACTTTCAGGAAAGATGCCCGTCTGAGGCTCAATTGGAGCAGATGAAGGTGGGGTACGTGGAGAGGGGGTTCTTTGTGAATTTCGCTCAAGAACCTGGCGTTTCTGCTCTTCGGAAGAGAATATTGATGGTCTGCCTGGCCTGGAAAAGTTCATGCGGGGAGTGGGGTCAACTATGGGTGACCTTCCGCCAAGTTTTGGCTCATTGACGAGCTGCTTGTCGACTGCCACATCCTGAGGTTTAGAAACCACGACGGTTGGAACGGGAGTGTTTGAGCTGAACAGACGCATGTCATGAACCAAGGGTTGTGTGTTAGCCACATTCGCGGAGCCACAGGCAGGTTCTGGGGTGGTTTGCCAAGCGCGGTGGCTGTCTGCAGAAGTGCCGGGGGTCTGACTTTGCAGCGAACACATGTTGTTCTCTTCATAATATGAATCGAGCTCGTCATAATATCCGTTAGCGTTTGGTTCGTCTGTCAACGACAGGAATGATTTTCTGCTAAGATAATCTGCATTGCTAGCAGTCGAATTACGGAATTGCGAGTGCAGCAAAGGAGACTCGGGTACTGTTGGACTAGTTGCAAATGGTTTTGGCGGAAAAGTTGCATGCAAATCGTGGACCTGCAATGACGGTGGAAAACCAATTGACTGAGAGAAAGATGGCACTGGCAAAGAGGAATTAATGGGAGTAGGTTGCTTCCGGGTGCGAGTGCGAGCTTCATGTTCTTCCTTTCGTTGGACAGCCTGTCGTTTGGAGGAAGTTCGCCGAACCAAGGTATCTAGTGGTGATGAGTGGGCCAGGCGCACTTGGTTTTCATGGTGTGCCGCCATAATGCTTGGAGTCTGAAGCTGAAGGCGGGTCAAGATCTTAGGTTACTAGGGGCAACATATTCGCATATTGATAGCACCACCGTCTGTTGGTGCATCCGTGTGTGGCCGTACATCATGATGAATCTAAAACATTAATCTGCTCTTGTTCTGTATGATACATTTGACTTCAGATGCCAGAACACACAAGCGTAATAGCTGTATATATGGAAACCGAACCATCCTAGGCCTTAGTAGCTTTTTGGTGTCGAGACAGCTGGGATGTCAACGCACACTAGCTGCTTCTACTCGAAACCTTGACATTTAACCGCGATTCTATTAATATTACCGAAGTCATGCATAAATAGTTTCGTGAGATCGTCGCACTGTTTCGTGAGAACACCCCTTGTTGGTCGAGTAGAAGGTGAAACAGCTGCAACTTTGAACACCGACTATAATCATTGAATGTATGTCAAGCTTTAGCTCAAAACATCGTAAAGCAAGTTTGTATAATTGGAGAAACCTATACACCGCGTCAGAAACCAACAATTGCATCTAGTCTCAGATTTTCAAAAAAAAACTCGTCTCCATCTCAACTCTTCCTATATTATATCTCGCCAAATCATGAGTAAGATTTGCTCGTCTACATCGATGATGCACCGGTCGGCGGTGATGCAATGCTTGATTAATGATTTCTGGAAAATTTACGTCTACAATCAGCGCTACCATTTTGAAAATGAGATCGGGGCTTGTCAGAGGATCGTGGATTGAAGCAGAAGTTTCTGAATCACCCATGTCATAGACCAGAATGGTATGAGCATTGTACATCCCGAGTTCATTGATGCATCCCTGATCTTGTAGTGGGTTTGAACTCCCGTCATACGGACTGATTACTCCGACGACTGCGCACTGGCATGACGATGATGCTTTGTCCTCTATGAGTTTTCGTGTGCAATCTCCGTGTTAAGGGACGGCATTGTCGGAAAAAGGTAAACGACCTTTACAATGCCGCCGGCTTACAAATCTGATCACATGCGTCACAAGGTGCCTTGAAAGTGCCTTTTAAGGACGGCGAAGAAAACATAAGGTGTGGGTTATCAGTATTGTGACGAATCTTATCGCGTGGCCCTATCAGACATTATGTCAGTTACTGTTATTAGTAGTTGCCTCATGTTCTCTCGTCCTTTTATCTCGTCCTTCTTTCTTTCCTGTATGTGAACATGTACAAACTGTTTTTCCTACTGTCTAATACTCATGGCCCCAAGTTGCTCAAGTCGAGGTAAGTATAATTACACTGAGAAAACGCTGACTAGTGGGTCTCAGTGCCCACATTGCAGCAATATGTTTAAGTCCCAAGGCTTCAAGCGACATGAGTCAACATGCAAGTAGCATGATGCAGAGGCTCAACAGGCCTTCAATCAAGAATATGAGCAGCATCAGCAAAAAGGTGAGTCTAAATTTATGGCCTTTTCATTTGAGACAAGCATTTTGATCATCCTGTGATAGCATACCACAAGAAATCTGAATGGGCGATGGCCGTGGAACCAGCGACTGGCCCATCACTCATTATTGCAGATGACTCTGCAAATTCAGAACCGTAAGTACAAGGTATGTTATCATCCCAACTTGATTTATTTAAATTCACTCTGATGCTTTGAACACTTTAGCTGCTGTAGCTGGTCTTGATGAGCATGTTGAGTTTGATGTTGGAAATGAGGGTGTTCAGAACCCAGGTATGTACTTCTCTTCATTTGTCGACAAATAAGTGACCATTATCTATGTTGTAGTCCTATCTGATGCTAGCATGGCCAGTAACCCTGGTCCCAACATCCCACATCAGCCTGCAGTGAATATTGACTGCCCTCAAGACTTCAAAACTGAATTCCACCCTCATAGTGGCTGTGAAATGCTTTACAAAAGTTTGAGGAGTTCAGCATCACCCCAGAGACACAGGCACCTCCTGTTGACAAAGCACCTTGGCACCCATTCTGATTGTGCAGAGATTTTGAGTTCTCTGAAATTGTGCTTGACGCTGCTCTCAACAAGGGTCAGGTTGACAGGCTACTTGGCCTTATTGCTCGCATAGTGCATGGCGACACTCAGGTAATGCTGAAAAATGAGGCTGACCTTCGCACAGCATTAGATCATGCTGCGGCTGAGCTGACCCCGGTATGTGATTTTCTTAAATTGCATGATAATTGTCTGACCACTTAGGTTGTTATATAGTTTATCAAGCATGAAATCAATGTACCATACAAGAAGGAGCAACAAGTTTTTGAGGTACATGCGAGGCCGTTATGGGACTGGGCCCTTGACCTTTTGGATAACCCACTATTCACACCACATTTTGTTTGGGACACGCAGCGTGTCTACAAACACAATGGCACAGACTTTGAGCGCTTTTTCAATGAACCGTTGTCTTCTTAGATAGATGATCTATAGATAAAGACCTATAAAACCAAATATCTCCATGGTCAGTGATTCAGACAAATACCAATGACTGATAACGTGGTTGTATGTGGGTGGCTGTTTATGTTCCCCAGGCTATGGTCAGCAAATGAGTCACTTCTGTGAGATCAGCAAACTCTTGGACAATGACAAAGATTCTCGAAACAACTAAACTTCAAAGAAAAACACAGAAGTTGAACAAACTTAGAAACAGAAGTAACTGGCCAAATTATCCCTCCAACAGAATGCAGGTGTTTTGCAACAATTGTGCTACTGCAATTTGTGGGAAGTTACAACAATCACCTTCTCAGACAAGCAGGTAGGATCCCTGGTCAAGACTAGTCACTACTTCAGAGATCTTCTAGCTTACTATTGAACCTGCTGCCAAGGAACTCACTATGAGTATTAAGCAGTTAACAGGAACGGACGTCCTTGGATTTCAATACCAAGTCCCCTTTCAATAACTAGAGTCTATCAGTCAGTGAAGACCTCAACTCAGTATCGCTACTCAGATGTGCAAGATAGAGTGTTGCTATCAACTTCTGAAGTCTCTCCTACTAAGCTACTCTGGCCTTAGATGGACTAAAGAGACAACACAAATATTAGAAACACAAGGACACTTAGCACCAACAAACTTTGAAAAAGAGAGAGAGACCAGTAATCAAAGAAAAAGAAGAAAAGAGAAAGATTCAAAAGAAACAGAAGCAAGGAAACAGACAACAGAGAAAGAAAAACAGAGAGGAAGATGATGAAAGAAACTAGAATGAATTTGTCAAAGAAAAAAGATTTGTTGTCTTGCTGGTTGTCAGACACAGTGAGCTCAAGGTAGTGCTATCTCACAGAGTAGACTTCCAATCTTACTGTTGTTGACAATGTTCTTGACAGTGTGCTGATAGTGCTGCTCACACTTCACTCTCAGTTATATTTCTGAGGGGGAGAAAATCTCTCTCTTATTGACAAAAAGGTGGGTATTATATAGACAAAATGAATGGCTATGCTACTGTTTTCCCACATTTTGTAGGGGTGCTGACCTACCCTATTTATTGAATATTGTCATAGTTGATTTGTAATATGCTCAAGGGTGTGGGAAAAAGTCATGTGGGATATCAATGGCTATGCATAAATTTGAGATCAGGTGACTATTAGTGGCTATCCTAGGAGGAATATCAATTATGTAATATTTGAAGCATAAATTTGCACTTTTTTGTAGATGCATAGAGGTGAGCGAGTGAATCATAATGTGTTTCATGAGTTTTTCTGCAGGGTAACTCTATGTAATTATTTTGCTGGGGTCACCTGACATCTGTGGGAATCTTATGAAGTAGTTTCTGTAGCCAAACATACATAAACACACCCATGAAAAATGAATTAGAAATAATAAGCAAACTTTTTACAAGCAAAAAGAAACTTTCGATTCTGCATCATGGATTAATTTCTGAATAGAGGAACACTAAGCTATTATAGTCCTGGTACTATTTGTCAGCTGCAGTGGTGTTTAGTCAGCCATGCACCAGACCAGTTTGGTGGTGTCACCGTGAACTGGTGATCGTTGGTGGGATATCCAAGTATGTTGATATCATGTTCGATATTTGTGTATATTAATGTGCAGTGATTGCGTCTATGTATCAGTCTCATCTTCCACCAAATCTTGACAGTGCTGCTCCCTTTTGCTTTATACTGTATGCAGACAAGACCAAGTTGTCTTCGCATGGCACTGTGAAAGGATATCCAGTCATGGCTCGCTGTGCAAATTTACCTGTTGACATTCGAAACGGTGAGGGTATTGGTGGTGGTCAGGTTATTGGTTGGCTACCAATTGTGAGTCAGCACTCATCAGTGATACCATTCAATAATGCTATCAACATTGCAGATTGATGAAGAAGTGTCGGAACAGGGGAAGCCAGAATACATAAACTTTAAGTGTGTCATATGGCATGAAGCATTCATCAAGCTTCTCATCAACCTTGACCAATATTCAAAGACCGGATATTCATACATGTGCTATGAAAAAAATGTGCTGGTTATTCCCTGTGATACTAATACTATCTGCAGACTATGAAGAACAGTGAGTGCACTGCTATTGATGTCTACTAAGACTCACATAGCCTTCAATTGTTAATAGATGCATGATGTCTCTTATTCACGGCATGCAATGCAAGTGCCCGTGCCCTGTGTGCCTTGTACCGTGTGAAGAGCTTTCTGACTTGTCCAAAACTCACACCATCAGGTCCGCAAAAGATGCACAGGCTGCGCTCGATGTTTACCAACAGAGCAAATCTCAAGGTGAGGAGCTTTTGAAAGTGCTAGGATTATGTGCGGTTGCTGTAAGTCATGCATTTCAATTCTACTGTTACGAACTGGGATGGCGTCACCAGCGACAGTGAAAAGACACAGGCGGTCTGCTGGGAGTTCTTACAATGTCCAGAAGAGGGCAAGGTGAAAGTACAAGGAACGCGTTCCGAGTACGATCAAGGGTTCAGCCTCAAAGACAAGTCTAAGAGGTATCCGCGAGAATAGAGACTAGGCTAAGGAGTGCTTAGACTTAGAGACGATTCAAGACGACTTAGGTGGAGACCTAAGCGAAGGAGATTCCAGGTAAACCCAGTAAGATTAAAGTAGAGAATCTACTACAAATACACTGTGCTTAAATAGGCCAATATGTGCCACAGACCAAGAGAGTCGTGAGAAAGTAAGTGCGTATCCAAGAAGGAGGCAACTATAGTACAGATGCATTGAGCATATGAGTCAGAGTCTTGTTACGTAATATACAAGGTAAATGAAGTAAGAAAATGAATAGGGGTACGTACGATTGTAACATCTACTATTCTATTCTATTGATACATTACATTTAGAATGTCCTCTGGCTTATTGAGCACTCTGACCCTCATGATGCAATGAGTGTTGACAGGTTGCATACAGTGCATAGTGGTATGGGAGGGTATCATTTGTTGGGAGAGTTAAAGACAATTCTTGGTGATGTCAGACGAGAAGCTCTGGCAGCCATTGACAAATAGTATATTATTTCTCCATCCACTGTATTACATATCTAAACCTTCTTTCAGTGTCGAGGAGTTCCCTTGGTGGCATGATCTTACTCATTTCACAACTGTGATCCACATCACATTTACGGATGGTAACAAGAAGCGGGACTTGGTCATGGTAAGTACAAACAAGTCAGTATTGATAGATATATGCTTGGCTAACTATTGTAAAGCAAGCATTCTACGCGGCACTCTCCGTTTTGATGCACAGAGCTAGTCCAGAAGGCTATCGCATTCTTTGTGTCATTTGCAGCTACCTGCAGCTGGACAGCTTGATCAGGGCTTGATGTGCATACAGAGCAGACACTTGCAATGTTAGATACCAAATTCCTTGTTTTTAATGCTGCTCTCAAGGTAATCCTTCCTCTTTTCATTGAATCATCCTTACTGACTAGATCTCAGGACTATGTGGAATGTGCTACAGCTTCCTCTATTGAAGATCTCAAGACAGACTGGAACTTCCCAAAGACACATCTTTGGACTCACGCACGGTGGGACATCACAAGGAAAGGTGTGGCACATAATTTCAGTACATGCCCTAACGAGAAGCTCCATGGCCCCCTGAAAGTGGCCTATCTTTTTCACTCAAACGGAAAAGATGTTGCTAAACAGGTATGCATGTTTGCTCATTGATCATGCTAATATGTTAATATACAATTGTAGATCCTTCGTGTTGATCACCACAAATGTGCGTCCTTGCTTTTGCGAGGATGTGTGGATGCACTTGACAACATCGTTGCCTGCAGGCCTTGGATGATGCCACAGATGAGGATGACATTGGCCACATCGCCTTTGATGGACACATCAAGCTCAGCTCTCCTCAAAGTTGCTCTACTATCCAGGATATTGAGATGAGGCTAGGCATCCAAGATCAAGCTTTCCAAGGCTTCTGCAAGAAATTCTCTGATTTCATCAATGCATCCCTGCCAACTTATGGGTACAGTTGATGAGATGGGTGACCATACCGGCTGATTTCCAGGTATGTTGGTTGATTATTCTTCATCACACTAACTTATGGCATATCATTCAGATCTACGAGCATCACTACCTCAAGGTCAACTATGAGAATACTGTTGACTGGAGGCAGTCAACAGACCACCTCCGGTGCAATCCATCATTCCATGGATGTTCACACTTTGACTGTGCCCTCATACAGCTTACCACAGAGAGGGCCATCTTTGTTCAGCTCATACTAATGTTTAAATGTAACATTCCAGACATTGGCACTCTCCAATTCGCACTTGTTTAGCCTTATACCGCTGGCATTGTTGGCAGTTCTTGCAGGATTGACTGAGACCTGAGGCTTACTCAGGTCAAAGCTGTTTCCAAAGCTGACTCGATTATCATCCCACTCAAGTCCTTCATTCAAGGAGCCCTTTTGTTCCCCGCTCCTCAACACTATGGTGAATATCTGGTTGTTGAGCATGTTGATAGTGACATGTTCCTCCATATGAAGGTGTGGGTGCATTGACACATGTAAGCATTACTTGAATTTTGTGTCTACTATTCTGACTTCATTTACTGGCCAACAGCAGCAACAATATCATTTGGGGTTGCAGCCACTGTTACCCCCTCTCTCCATCTCCTCCAGTCTTGCCAGCAACAACAACAACAATGGCAGCAGCATTGTTCACGGTCACCATGACAGAGCAGCCCATCAAACCAATGCCTGCTTCCTCTACCTGTCTACCTGTGCAAGGGCACAATCAAGCATGTGCCCACACTACGGGAAAACGGCATTGATGAGCAAGATTGGGACGATGATGATGTCACAGCATCCGCTGGAAGAAGCTTGCAAAGAAGGAGCTCTGCACTGTCTTCCTTGACCCCAATGGTGTATCTGATAACTGAGATGACCTCATAAAAACACTGTATTCCCTTCTCTTTGCATGGTTGAATGGACATATGTATCAACCAGCGGCTGTGTCGCAAAGACTTTGACACATTCATCAGCCTTTAATTTCTATCTCCCTGGCCCACAGAACATGACCAGTCGTGTTAAGACCGTACTCAAGGGGTGAAAGATCTGAAGGGCTTTGGCCTCAGTTCGTGCACTGTGCCCCTTGTCCGAGTAATGCCCCTTATTTCAGAGAGGAGATATATGTCCGAAAATCTGGAAGGAGTTGCGTAGCGGATCTGGACGTCCGAAGGTATCGGATATGGTACATCTGAAGGTTATTCGGAGCACGGGGATGGAAAGAGGACTAAGGCTAGCTTCGGAACGGATTTCTAACTAGAAACTGACAGAGGTAGACTATCCAAAGATAGAGTCGGAGATATAGACTATAGGAATCAATCCCAAGTCTTGGAAGATGACTTTGAGTGGAAAGTGACTCAAGTCCAAAGGAAGCGGAATGAGCAGAATCTAAGATGATATTTGAACTAAGGTTCTACAGAGATCTACAAGTGGTTTATATACGGTAAGTATCTAAGACGGATAATCAATAAGTCCGGGACCGAGGGCTATGTACAAAGTGTAATGGAAGTCTATTAGTCAATGCGCAGCGGATCAGTAAGCACAAATCAGAAATGAAACACAAGTAACGGATCAGTGACACAGGAAGGAATTATACACAGCCGGAGTACCGGAAACAGGATGAGTGATGAAAGGAGATAGATGCAGTTATACACAAGGGAGATAGAGTGCAAGAAGCGAGCACATTCGGATGAGCGATCTGGATAGGATCTGTGGACCGGATGGAAATAGAGTCAATTGGATCTGATCGGATATGGTTGGATCTGGATCAGAAGTATGGTATATGACAAGTCACCCCAACTCCCTTGATCAGTTCTGCATTAACTTTGCCAATGAGTGCCTGCAAAACTTCCTTCAAATACGTATCTTTGAGACTCATGTGGATGAATACCAGAATGAGGGTATCTCATGTTTCGTCCCCACTGTCTCTTACTTTGACAATGCTGAGTGCATGTGACTGCTTCAAAACAAGCTGGGTGGTCTCATCTACATCAGGCTCATCACTCACATAAGAAGACTGATCACTCGATGGTGGAAGCCTTTGGCAAGCATTGGGGCAACCACTTGTCATTCAAAGTCGGTGCCATTGATCATTCTGGTTTCCCCACATTCACCATCAACCACTTCAACTATTCCACTGGGGGCTTCTTGTGTCATGATGACAGGCGAGTGAACATGGAGAGAGGGAGCTAGAAAGACAAGGTACAATCTTGGTTTCTGTTCAAGAACTGAGATGTTTGTGTCTATTGGCGCTCAACTTCATAGCAGGTAAGTAAGAAACAAAAATAACATGACCTATCTGACATATGTCTCAGAAGCTCGGCCGATGTCAGCGTGCCGCACCCCATTGGCCTCTTTAGGCTTGCGGTTGAACCACGTTCCTCAGCTTCTTCCCTCATGCCTTGCTTCTCGGATTCTTTGACCATTCTCTTCTCTTCTGTCTCTGGTTCGTTGGATTCCAACATCTTGGACTGTAACCTTGATGCTCTTAACCCTAATTTTGTCTCACTTCTTTGTGGTTCAGGTTCGGGTATTTCTGGTGCGGAGGGTGCTGGGTCAATGAGCCCCTTCATCAAATGCCTCTTCTCGGGAAGGCTATTGCAACACAAGCCCACCCCAAACATGAAGACACTATTGTCGCTGCCCAGCAGCCTGTCAAACCAATGTGTGCTCCCCTCTACCTGTCACAAGGGCACAATAATTAATTAGCAAGATCAGGATGATGATGATGGTGTCACAGCATCCACCAGAAGCAGCACACCCTGTGTTGCAGGTGAGTTCCATCCTGCACTCTACACTCTCTTCAAAACTTTAGGGGACACACAGAACTGGTATGTGTTCTGTATCAACCCAAATGACTTGCAGCTGCCCAACCAACTCGAGGGTTGCTCTGTCAAGGGCCAAGTGTGCACCATGGACTTGACTGAGATTGCAAGGCGCAATGCAAATGTGTTTGAGGTGGGAATGACACTGGAGGAGTTTTGTCAAAGGTATAGGGATTCAATTTCAGCTTTGGGCATTTCAGAGGGAACTCTGATGGAACATGTTGAGCAGATGCAGACTGTGCTGTCGTTGAAGGAGTGGGATGTTGTCCTTGGGCAATACAAGGCAAGTGAATTGAAAATGTAGCTGAGACATGTGTTGAACATCTTTGTAGGTCTTCCTATCACAAGCAGCATTCCACTTGCTTGAGGACCATATTCGTGCATCAGATGTTTGGGAGCTGAAGCACAATCATGTTCATAATGCTGAGGCTGAGGCTGGACTTGATGTCCGTGGCTTTGGCAATCCCTATGCCCTTTATTCTTCACCTGGTGGTAATAATGGTGACGAGTCACTGTTCATCAATGTCTTTTTGGACCCTGCTCTTCCTCTTGTCTCCAATGCGTCCCCCTTCCAGTGCCTTGTCATATACCATACTTCTGATCTCAGATCCAATCAGATTTGATCGATCCTACTTCTGTCAATGCGTCCCCCTTTCAGTGCGCTTGTCATATACCATACTTCTGATCTCAGATCTGATCTGATCGATCCTACTTCCATCCGGTCCACAGATCCTGTCCAGATCACCCATCTGAAAGTTCCTACTTCTCGCACTCTAACTCCCTTGTGGACATCTGCATCTACCTCTCTTCGGCAATCCTCCTGTCTCTGGTATTCCGGCTGTGTATATTTCCTTCCGCTTATTGATCCATTACCTGTGTCTCATTTCTGACTCGCACTTACTGATCTGCTGTGCATTAACTAATAGACTTCCGTTATACAGTGGCTCAAAAAACTGTCCGCATGTTTTGGCATTTTTCACTATCTATAATATTGTGTGAGAACAAAAACAAACAAATGCCTCAAAACATGCTTATACCACATTGTAGTATGGCTTCAGGGCTTTCATTTGAGCCCTACACCGTGGGAATCGGTGGAGATATGGTGGAGATATAGGCTTATAAAATGATGACTCATGTGGACAGTTTTTTGAGTGTATATTAAAACTATATAATCATTATTTATGACACCAATAAAAATCATGCACTATTATATAAATTATAAAGTGGTGTCATTATGTTATTTTATGACTATATCTAACTATATAAACCAGAATATCTCATGTATCATAGTCATAATCACCATGAAAGCCATCTCCTCTGCTCAAAGAGATAATATCCTCTCTCTGTCTTATGCTGGCCTCTCTGCTCGCCAAATTTCCTCTAGAACTGGAGTATGCAAGTCCACTGTGGCCAAGTTCATCAAAGAAAGCCACCCAGACAAGGAAAACTCTTGTGGAGGACGTCCATCCAAGCTTACCTCTACTGACAAAAGGGCTATTATCCAACATATCACTACAGGAAAGGCTGATAATGCTGTCCAAGCCACCCATTATATCAATTCCACCATCACTACCCCTGTCTCTTCACAAAACTGTGAGGAATGTTCTCAAGGCAGCTTCATCTCAAGGCAGTAACAAAGAAGAAAAAGCCTCTTCTCTCCATCAAACATAGGCAGAGAAGACTAGCCTTTGCCTTAGCTCATCAACACTGGACTGTAGAGGACTGGAAGCATGTTATATGTCAGATGAGACCAAAATCAATAGGATTGGGTCAGATGGGAAGGTGTATGTATGGAAAAAGAAGGGAGATGGCCTAACAGACAGAGAGGTTAATGGGACTGTCAAGTTTGGAGGAGGTTCTTTAATGGTATGGGGCTGTATGGGATGGAATGGTGTGGGAATGCTTGCTGAGGTTGAGGGGAAGATGAATGCTGAGCAGTATGTGGACATTTTAAATGACCACTTGCTGCCTAGCTTGGCAGAATCAGGGATTGATGAAGAAGATATTATTTTCCAACAGGATAATGATCCCAAGCACACATCCAGAAGAGCTAGGGAATGGTTTGAAGAACATAACATCAATGTTCTTGACTGGCCAGCACAGTCTCCTGATGTCAATGTCATTGAACATCTCTGGGGAACACTCAAGAAAAAGCTTCAAGCCTATGAAAACCCCCCTAAAGGAGTATGGGAGCTTTGGGAGAGAGTAGCAGTGGAATGGGGGAAGATCACAGCTGAGGATTGCCAGAAATTAATTGAGAGTATGCCTAGAAGGATAGAGGCAGTAATTAAAGCCAAGGGAGGTCATACAAAATACTAGAATACCTGGTTATTACTGTAAAATACTTGGAGTCAAAAAACTGTCCGCATGAGTCACCATTTTTGTGAGCCTTGTATCTCCACCATATCTCCACCGATTCCCACGGTGTAGGGCTCAAATGAAAGCCCTGAAGCCATACTACAATGTGGTATAAGCATGTTTTGAGGCATTTGTTTGTTTTTTTCTCACACAATATTATAGATAGTGAAAAATGCCAAAACATGCGGACAGTTTTTTGAGCCACTGTAAATCAGTTTGATCAGTTGATCAGACATCATGAGATCTCAACCAGCAGTCAGATTTTATGAACCTCCGGTCACTGAATACAACTCAATGGATGTGGATGACTCAACCGAGTCCCAGATTTCACTAGGTATGTTGTGCTTTCAGTACAGCTTTCAATTGACTGGAGATGGATCAGATGCACTGGAACTTTTGGTTTTTCTAATATCTGGGTAGGCTGAGATCGTCCGGGAGCATGAGAAAGGGCCTTACATGCCCGCATCATTGCATCCTGTTCCAAGGAGTCGATGAGAGTTAGGTCCATGACTCCCGGGTGTGGCCCAACTGGCACAGCATCAGCCATGATGACCCCCGGGTGTTGAAACACTCCTGGCGCAGCAAGATTTGCGCCTGGGAGGCATTAGGTGACCATTCAGGTGATCTCCCTGTCATGCCTAACCCTTCAATTGGCCCAATCACTGTTGACCTTCCCTCCCCACCCGTCGTCGCCAGCAATGTTGCCGGTTATTCCACCCACGCCACCACCGAGTTCCAGGACAAAGGAAAAGGTAAGGCGTTGTTGCTGACCTAGAGCCAGAAGTGGAAGGGAGCAGGAAGAGGAAGTCCCCCATGATGTCTGGACACTCTTCCTCACCTCTGAAGTCAGCAAAGAAGGGTCGCAAGCGGGTCAAGGCAACTCGCAATATGAAGCCAAAGGTGTTCATGGAGTCGGAAGATGAGGAAGACTCAATTGTTCAGGTATGTCGTCCAGTTCATTGTTTTCATTCTCTCAATTTTTTGTAGCCTATTTCGAGTGGAGTGCCAGCACTCAACCTGCCCCAGCCCTCCACAATTGTTGTAGGGACGCCCCATTCCCCTCGTTCACCCCATTCCCCGAAGAAGCAATTATTTGGTCCTGCTTCAGTAAGTAATATTTAGTTGTCCAGCACTTGGAGAAATGCTGATATATATCAGCTCATTGCCGGCAGTCCACCCAAGGTGATGGTCAGTCATCATTCTTTGTCCGGACCTCCCGCCTATGCTTACCCATTATCAGGCCACCTCCGGCAGTCGTCCAGAAGTTGTCAAGACCCCCCAGGCAATGTCCAGCACTCCAGCTGAGGAACCTCCAGTCATTGATACAGGTGATATTCTCATTCCCGGCCCAGTGAGTACTCTAATGAATTCCAATGAGTCCATCAACTAACAGAACCCACAGAACAACCCCTGCCATTATTGCACCCAGGAGAATTGGCCCTGCACCACTTGGTTGGACAGGAGGACCCGTGCCCTGTGTTTGTTGTGCGTCTGCTGTGCCACCAAGAAGATCAAATGTGTCCCAGCATCAATGGGATCCCTGCCCAAATGCATTTGAGGGAAGTCTACCATCTGCCAGACGCGCTCCAGGACACCTTCCAGAGCTCCCTCCAATGCTCCAGCTGCCTTGCAGTCCAAAGACCGAACTCATAGTCAATCTCGTGGCCCCTCCGGCACTCCGGCTGTCCCTGCTGTGACCACACCCAAGGCACAGTCCCGTGGGCGCAGCAAGACAATCACTGCTGCCAAGACACCTGCACCTGCACCAGCTTGTGAGTCACCCCAATTTTCTATGACCATCTGACCTTATCTTTCACTTAGCTATTCCATCTTCGAGTGCTGCAGTGCCTCGTCCAGCACTCAATGTGCCCATGCCAGGTCTCCATTCCATGGCAATTGCAATTTGGGATGGTGCCACTCGAATTGCTCTTCTTGAGGCTCGTGTGGTGGAGCAGGATGGTAAGATTGATACCCTGCAATGCCTCCATGAGGGCCTTCACGCAAAGTCATCGACCAGCACCCTTCATTTCCACTTCCCGACTCTCCTGTCAATGCAACCTTTTTGCTTGATCAATCCGTCCCCCTGTCCATCTCACCCCTCCCATCTGCACTTGCTCCCCTCATTGACTTGGATATGGCAGGGATGGAACCTCCATCTCCAAAAGTCCAGGATGCATCTGCCATCGAGAGTCTCATATTTGAGCCCAGCCAGATTCAGCCTGAGGGTCCACAAACATCCAGCAAAATTGTGGACCCAGATGATCTGGGCAACCTTGTCCCAGAATATAATTCTGATGATATGGATGTTGAGGTGAAGGTTGAGCCCTCTGGTGATGAGGTTGAAATGGCTACATAATTGCATGTTGATAGATGTATATAAATTGTTTGAATGAATGTCAGTGCTGGATGCCAAGTCCGGAAATCCAGAACTGGACACTGGAGATTCAAAACAGATATTTTGTGAATTTCGGATATCCAGCCACCTGAAACACAACACACAACATAAATAATTTGAAACCTATCTGTCGAGTCACCTTGTGCCAGGTGCCAGGTGCCAGTCGCCAAATGCCATTCAATCCATATATCTTAAGTGCCGAACCCTGAACCCTGGCACCTGGGACTCGGGACTCATCACCATGTGAAAGATATCGATCTACATATTTTAAGTACCGAACCCCAACCCCTGGCACCTGGGACTCGGTACCCAGGACTTCAAACAATGTGAGGCAATACAAAGATATTGATTCACACATGTTGGAGTGCCGAACCCCGAACTCCAGCACCTGGCACTTGGGACTCGGGAACTCATAACAATGTGAAAGATATCGATCCACATATTTTAAGTACCAAACCCTGAACCCCAGCACCCGGGACTTAGAACATGTGAGGCAATACAAAGATATTGATTCACACATGTTGAGTGCTGGAACCTGAACTCCGGCACCCGGCACTCGGGACTTGGGACTCATAATGTGAAAGATATTGATCCACATATTGTCAGTGCTGAACCCTGAACCCTGGCACCTGGCACCCAGCACTCACAACTTGGGACTCAGAACAATGTGAGGCAATAGACACATATTGATCCACACATTCTAAGTGCCAAACCCGAACTCCAAACTCCAGTAGTCTACTATTTAGGGGGTTGGGGTTTGGTACTCGGGATTCTGCACTTGAGACTGAAACAAATGTTAGGCAATAAAATGACTTGGATCCACACATTTTTGGTAAATATCTTTTTCGTCTCAAATCTCGAGTGCCCAAACCCCGAATCCCGAAATCTGATAGTCCACAATTTCAGGGTTCGGTACTTGGGACTCAGAAAAATGTCAGGCAACAACAAAACTTTGATCCACATATTTTTGGTAGATATCTTTTTTGTCTTGAATCTCGAGTTTCTAGTTTCAGGACTCTGCACCTGGCACCTGGCACTCGGCACTCAGCACTAGATGACTCAACACATGGACTTTAAATCTTTCACCTTGTGTGTTGTGTTTTGGGTGTCCGGGTATCCAAATTCAGGAAATATCTAGTTTGAATCTCCAGTTTCGAGTTCCAGGTTTTCAGGACTTGGCATCCGGCACCCAGCACTCGGTACTCGGGGTTTGGCACTCAGTGAAATTTGACATTTACATTTTTGTGAGTTTTGGCATCTGAGTCTCGTGTTTCGGGCTTCAGGTGTTCCGGTGGTTGGGTTTCGAGACTTGGTGATTTGTTGTGTTAGACAATAGGATATGGTGCACACCAATGCTCAGGTTTCAGGTTTTCGGGCTTCAGACTCAATTATTGGTGAATGTCAGACATGGTGCATTCAGGTTTTCATGCTTTGGGGTATAGATTTTGGTGGTCAATGGTAGGTATATGCACTCATAGGGTGCATGTATCCTATGTGTTTGATTCTCTGGTGGCTATATCAGCTGTACATCTTTATGATACATATCTAGGCCCACCCATATATGTAATATATTTTACCTCGGCCCACCCATATATGTAATATATTGTACCTTGGCCCACCCATCTATGTAAAATTCCCCCACATTGGCCCACCTGTCTATGCAATAAATATTTTACTGCACCCTCAGCCCACCCATGCATGTAATACACCCCATGTTGGCCCACCCATATATGTAATATTCTCTTACTCGGCCCACCCATCTATGCAATAAATATTTTACTGCACCCTCAGCCCACCCATATATGTAATATTCTCTTACCTCAGCCCACCTGTCTATGCAATAATATTTGCCTTGCATCTCTCTTCAGCCCAGCTGTCTATAATATCCTACTCTACATACTACCCAGATGGGCCCACCCATCTCTGTCGGTGATGATATCCCCCTGGCCCATCCGTCAACATCAGAAATCATGTTTCCCTTGGCCCACCCGTCTCTCCTGAAAATAAAATTCTCCCGGCCCACCCATCTCCATCGGAAATAATATTCTTCCCAGCCCATCTGTCAACATTGAGGATATACATAACCTTGGCCCATGGTCCACTGGCCCGTCTTTGACAGGATATTATGTGGGTCGGGTGACCCATATAGTATGGAGTTTGTCACTGAAGGGGCTCCAGGAATAGGTTGACCAAAGGGAGGTCCTAAGGCTGGAGCAGCAACAGGTTGACCAAAGGGAGGCCCTAAGGCTGGAGCAGCAACAGGTTGACCAAAGGGAGGCCCCAAGGCTGGAGTAGGAATAGGTGGCCCAGGGTGGTGGTGGGTGGTGTAGACACCACCTGCATTGAGCCTCATGATGCTCGATAACATGACGTGGCATATTAGGAAACCTTTGCATGGGAATAGGACCATGGTTCAAATTTCCCAAGATCTGAGGAATATTCTACGAACACATCAGAATATGAATGTCTCATGAAAATTTGAAAATTAATTCTTACCATTTGAGCAGCATTTTCTAATAGTTGAGCTATAGGAGCAGGATGGCGACGTGCAGGAGGGGAGCCAATATTTCACTGATTTCTCTCAGCCTGATGTGCAGCAGCCTGTGCTCGCTAAGGAGAGGTAGGAGGAGTGGAGGAATTCCTATCAAGAATAAATATCAGTCAAAATAAGATGATAACCACATACATTGGAGAAGATATATGAAACAAAGAGAGAGGAGAGCCAAACTTCCAACAGTTGTAGTTCCACTGTGTCAAAGATAAGCCATCATATTATATATAGATGACAAAATATCACATACTAACAAACGAATATTACTGAAGAAGTACCAGCAGTTTCTAGGATGAGCTAATACCCTGGAAGTTCGACGTATGACAGTGCTAAGAACAGCTGAAAGCTGCCCGAGAAATTATCCTGAAGGATAGGATGGCAACTGTAAGAAGGCTGCAAGCAGACCAACTTGGCACAGAAAAGTGCTCCACCAATTCAAAATCTCTACACTGTAGTATACCCAGAGGTCCAGAAACAACCAGTGAACACCTGCAAGAACAGATGGCCAGGGAAGTAGGACTTGGTTACACGTTTGTCTTGAATCGACAGGAGTTCACAAGTCCAGATGGAATACAGGGCCAGTAACAAACAACAATCACACTCACTATGCTTCAAACTCCAAGATACAGCCAGTCCAGGGTCCAGGTCCAGGGGGTCCAAAGGGTCCAAAAACACGTCAAAAAGCGAAAATGCCTGATATCTGATTACATAATCAATAATTTTTATCATAGTTTCAATATCTACACTATATAGGCTTACGTGAATCAAGATATATCTACCAAAATGAAGCAGACAATGTAAAAAACAAACAGAGGTTGAGTATGTTGAGAAAGAATTACTTTCTCAAGATGTGGCAGAGGGAGCAGTGGTGGGGGAAAAGAGGAAATGAAGATTGGAGCTCAAGGGTATATCTAGGGAACTACAGCGCACCAGCTGCGCAGTCACGTGACCAAATCACGCAATCACACATCACGCAATCACACAATGGGACAACAGTGAGTCAGCACTCGAAAAAACCACACGAGAAATTTCCAAAAAGAAATAGCCGAGCTAAGTGTTCCTAAGTGAAAGCCATGCGAGCTAGCAAGTCACTTTCACACCCGTTCTCCCTTACTTTATAGATTGCTCCTTATTTCAAAGGTGGTGGGCTTCAGAAATGTCTTCTTAGATAGATGATCTATAGATAAATACCTATAAAACCAAATATCTCCACAGTCAGTGATTCAGACAAATACCAATGACTGATAATGTGGTTGCACATGGGTGGCTGTTTATGTTCCCTAGGCTACGATCAGCAAAGAGTCACTTCTGTGAGATCAGTGAACTTTAGACAGTGACAAGGATTCGCAAAAACAACTGGAACTCAAAAGAAAAACACAAACTAAGAGACTGAAATATTTTGCTGAATCACTCTCTTCAATGGATTGCAGGTGTTTTGCAACAACTGTGCTACTGCAATTTGTGGGAAGTGTTAGCAACCTCACCAGGTGCTAAGGAACTTCAGTGGTGTCTGCGACGAGCGCTCTATAAAGAGCAGCAGCTCATGCATATCAGTCACCTAATGTGGAGCACGCTAGTTGTGTCGGGTTGGAGGTGGGCATGATGTGCTGTCTCACAACCACGTCTCAGCAATGGGTTCTACAATGATTAAATAGACTTAGAAGCAATGAGCTTCTAAGAAGTTGAAGTATGGACAATAAGCTTATCAAAGCTTATTGAAAGGAAGTTCAAGAAGTACAAAGGTTATCTGCATGTATCTATAGGTAAGATTGACGCGGAGTGTGAATACGTAAGTATCACTAATTAAGTGTGAGGTCAGATAACCAATAAGATGATGCATGCTCAGAGATGAGTCATAGGTGCGGAGCCGAAGGTATAATGGGTATGAGCCAATGAGGCAATGCACAAGTCAAGAAAGGTAACAAATAGAAAGAGATAAAGTGAAGGACAATACCAGACGTAGTCCGAAAGCCAACAAGTTGTTTGAGTGAACCAAAGGGTAGTGCATGTTGAAGTGCAAAGGAAAGTGTGAAACACAAAGGGTGTGCATTAAGCATGAGATGTGATACGAGCATGTATGAAGCACAAAAGGCGAAAGCGAGCACAAAGTGTGCAAAGAAGGCAATGTGTGCGCAGATGGTAAGTGCTTAGTGATGGTAAGTGCTTAGTGATGGTAAGTGCTTAGCAATGGCAATGGAGAAGGTGGGCATAGGCGAGGTAAGGTGTGATGAGGGCAAGCCAGATGAGATAGCAGACAATAAGTGTTGGGGTCTTGTTGGGACAAGAGTAGACAGCAATGCATAGGAGGAAAAATGATAGTATGGGTGCAAGAAGGTGTTCTTGTAACAGGAAGTTACAACAATCACCTTCTCAGACAAGCAGGTAAAATCCCTGGTCAAGACTGGTCAATGCTTCAAGAGTCTCTAGCTTAACTATTGAACCTGCTGCCAAGGAACTCACTATGAGTATTAAGCAGTTAGCAGGAATGGACATCCTTGGATTTCAATACCAAGTCCCCTTTTAATAACTAGAGTCCATCAGTCAGTGAAGACCTCAACTCAGTATCACTACTCAGATGTGTGAGATCAAGTGTTGCTATCAACCACTAAAGTCTCTCCCACTAAGCTACTCTGGCCTTAGATGGACTAAAGAGACAACACAAATATTAGAAACACAAAGACACTAGCACCAACAAACTTTGAAACAGAGAGATAGACCAGAGATCAAAAGAAAAGAAAGAAAAGAGAAAGAATCAACAGAAACAGAAGCAAGGAAACAGACAACAGAGAAAGAAAACAGAGAGAAGAAAGATGAAAGAAACTAGAATGATTTTGTGAAAGAAAAAGATTTGTTGTCTTGCTGGTTGTCAGACACAGTGAGCTCAAGGGTAGTGCTATCTCACAGAGTAGACTTCCAATCTTACTGTTGTTGACAATATTCTTGACAGTGTGCTGGTAGTGCTGGTCACACTTCACTCTCAATTATATTTTTGAGAGGAGTCTCTCTCTTATTGACAAAAAGGTGGGTCTTATATAGACCAAATGAATGGCTATGCTACTGTTTCCCACATTTTGTAGGGGTGCTAACCTACCCTAATTATTGAGTATTGTCATGGTTTGATTTGTAATATGAATATGCTCAGGGGTGTGAAAAGAAGTCATGTGAGATATCAATAGCTATGCATAAACTTGAGATCAGTGGCTATGCTAGGTGCAATGTCAATTATGTAATATTTGAAGCATAAATTCGCACTTTTTGTAGATGCATAGAAATGACATGAGTGAAAAATAGTGGGTTTCATGAGTTTCTCTGCAGGGTAACCTTATGTAATTATTTTTCTGGGGTCACCTGACATCTGTGGAAATTTTATAAAATAGTATTTGAAATTAAACATACATAAACATACCCATGAAAAATGAATTAGGAATAATAAGCAACACTTTTACAAAAAAAAGAAACTCTAGGTTCCAGGTCATAAACTGATTCCTGAATAGATGAAGACTAGGTTATTATAGTCCTGGTATTATTTGTCAGCTGCAGTAGTGCTTAGTTAGCCATGCACCAGACCAGTTTGGTGCATGTCAGCATTATGATAGCAAGCCAGATACAGTGGCTCAAAAAAAGTCTGAATGTTTGTGGAAATTTGTGGAATTGCTTCACTGTGAGTCAGGGTATGGGAATATGACTAAGCTATAGTGAGATGTCAGGAAGCCCTGCTTCTCAGCTTTATCAATGTTTCCTATGGCATGGGAATCCACTCACACCATGCGAATATATGGTCATTTTAATTTGATGACTCATTCAGACACTTTTTTGACTTTTAGTTTGACCAACACAATCTCTATAATTCTGATACTTTGTGTGACCTCCTTTTGCTCTAATTACTTATGCCACTCTTCTAGACATATTATTTATCCATTTCTGATATTCCTCCTTAGCTATCTTGCTCCACCCTGCTGCAACTGTCCTATAGCTGAAATAGCCTCTGTGGTGAATTTTAATAGGCTGTATGCAATTTCTTGAGTAATTGCCAGAGATATTTGATAGATTTGAGGTCTTGGGACTATTCTGGCCATTATAGAACACTAATATTGTGAGTTTAAACCCATTTCATAGCTAACTTGAAAGCTCACTGTATATGACAAAAGATATCTTATTCATTATATTCTAACTGGGCAGGTCATTAATGCTGCTAAGTCTATCAAAATCATTGATTCCATCATCTCCACTACTCTCTCAGCTCAGACAGTCAGTAATACCCTCAAGGTGTCCAATCTTAAAAGCTGTAATGCAGAATGAAACTATCTTCTATCTCCAACTCATATAAAGACAAGATAAACTTTTGCTTTAAAGCATCAGTACTGGACTGTTAAGGACTGGAAATTGGTTATCTTGTCAGACAAGACCAAAATACATAGTAAGGGGTCATAAAGCCTGAAAAGTTTGTGAAAAAAGGCAGGAGATCTACTGGAAGCAAAAGAAGTTAAACAAAGACTTATGTTTGGAGGATGAAACTTGATGGTATGAGGCCACATAGGACAAATATTTTCTGTGAAATGGAGAGAATGATAAATACAGAGTGTTTCATTTCCATTTTAGATAGATGTTTGCTGAGAAGCATGTAGAAGTCATGGATTAATAGAGAAGACACTTCCTTTCAATGAGATAATGACTCTAAGCACACCTCTAAGTTGGCCACCAATTACTTGAAGGCCACAATGTTAGTATTATATACTAACCAGTGCAGTCCAAAGACCTCAAATCTATCAAATATCTCTGGCAATTACTCAAGAAATTGCATACAGCCTATTAAAATTCACCACAGAGGCTATTTCAGCTATAGGACAGTTGCAGCAGGGTGGAGCAAGATAGCTAAGGAGGAATATCAGAAATGGATAAATAATATGTCTAGAGAGTGGCATAAGTAATTAGAGCAAAAGGAGGTCACACAAAGTATCAGAATTATAGAGATTGTGTTGGTCAAACTAAAAGTCAAAAAAAGTGTCTGAATGAGTCATCAAATTAAAATGACCATATATTCGCATGGTGTGAGTGGATTCCCATGCCATAGGAAACATTGATAAAGCTGAGAAGCAGGGCTTCCTGACATCTCACTATAGCTTAGTCATATTCCCATACCCTGACTCACAGTGAAGCAATTCCACAAATTTCCACAAACATTCAGACACTTTTTTGAGCCACTGTAGGATAGCAGAGGAGAAGGATGGATGCCTCATCAGGATGATTGTAGACAGCAGTGCATAGAAGGAAAAATAATAGGAGGGGTACAAGCAAATGTTTCTGTAACAGTTTCAGGAACAGCTGTTCCTTTTATATCTTTTCTAATATCCCTCGGGTTCATTGTTGGTGTTCTTCCAGCATATCTAAGAACAGGAGGAGGTCATCCATATAGATTACTAACCATCCTTTATTGATCTCCTATTGGAATGTAGCCAGTGAATTACAAAGTCCAAAGAACATGATACTCAGTTCATAGAGTTTGAATTCCGTGGTAAACACAGCCTTCCATTTGTTGTCACAGTGAATCTGGTAGCCTGATCAGATATTCATCTTTATGAAGTATTTGGCATTATGAAGATGGGCTATAAGGGAGACTAGAAGTGGGAGTGGGTGGATATGCATTCTTTACTGTCTATCCATTGATGTATCTATAATCCTGTGTTGGCCATAGATCTCTGCTCTTCTTTCCAACAAAGAAGAAGCCAGCTGCCTGAGGTGACTTTGATTCAGAAATAAACCCTTTAGTAACATTTTCATCAATGACACCAGACACATTATGATGACTAATGCCTGAGCTTTGTAAGGTTCTTACGAAGGCACTGGTAGTGTTATGACTAATAGCTCAAGTTGTTGGCTTTCCTAATCTTTCACCTCCAGAAATCACCATGAGCTACTCAATGCAAAATCTTGGCAAATCCATCATTGATACCCATGACTTGAATGCTACTGGTCCTACCCTTCTGCCCTTGAAACTTTATAACCCTTTTAGGATATTACTTAACACTTACCTACTCCCCTCTTTGCAACAACCTTGCAAAATATTACTGCAGCACAAACTGCATAACTTCCATGTCCTACTCAGGCTTTCTTTGCCCCAATTGTGCCAAACATTTCAATTCTGATATTCAAGTGCAAAGACACCTCCACCAGCCCAACACAGCCTGTTTACAAAGGGTTAACAGCCTTGTGAATGCCAAATCTCTGTTAGAATATTATCCACCAGTGCCCTCCAAACAGCAAAGACTCAGATATCCCTCACTCCCATCAGTAGAAGAGGATGCATGTGAGCCATTTGAAGCTCCCACCAGGCCTACATATTCCAGTGCTGTTGAATCCTATAAAGGAGCTGCCCAAGTTGTGGACACCAT
Organism: Suillus spraguei; assembly: GCA_016800925.1. Lineage (NCBI taxonomy): Eukaryota > Fungi > Basidiomycota > Agaricomycetes > Boletales > Suillaceae > Suillus > Suillus spraguei. Next base: position 54,034 of record JABCPU010000050.1, on the reverse strand, counting down.
GGGCCCAACCTTCATGAACGTGTTTGATCAAGACCAGTTCTCTTCCATTTGTAAGGAAAAGAATCTCTACTACCCCTTTGCAGACCGGAAAGGTTGGCAGGTAGCAGAGTTTCTTTGACATCTTCCCAAAGTATAGCAGATATTGACCAATTCTTATCCTTAGACCTGGTAAATATATTCAATATCAGCAACAGATATATAGCTAACTACAACAAGATTAGAGGTCTACCCCTGTCCTTTTGATCTGCTACTGAACTTAGAGGCTGAGCAGAGCTTCTACCTGAAGCTCCCCGATGACATTGCAAAACTATTGATACTACCTATCCCACAAAGAGCCCTGTGAGGCTATTTTGGCGCAATTCTTTAGATTGCTTGAAGGCTCTGTTTAGCAACCCTCTCTTTTCAGAATCTATAGAGCTTACTCCGCAACAGATCTACAAAACAGCAGAGCGTTTGGTCAGGGTATATGGGAAATGGATGTCTGGAGATCTTGCTTGGAGAATGCAGGTAAGTGTTGTGCTTCCTGAGTGTTTATCACAATTCTCACTTAGTTATTCCAGTCAAACATTCTTGACAGGCCTGCTCTGTGAGGCACCATCCTGTCATCTGACAAAACTCATATTACCAATATATCAGGGGGTAAGGCCACACACCCCCTACTCATTAGCCTTGCCAACATCCACATGGATGTCCACAACAAAGCTTCTTCCAATGCCTTCCTCCTTACTGCCTTGCTCCCTATACCAGACTTCATTCACCCTGTCAAATGTATGAAATCTCTGTTAGAGGATTGTCTATACCCACCTTGGGTTTGGGCATTTTTCTGCCTGGAAGAGTTGTGGAATGAATGGTATACTGTTTTCATAGTGTGTGTCATGTATACAGCCTCCATTCCATGGCTCATAACATTCCATTTTCTGAATGCCACTCACAAATTCAAGTTTTTGAAAAATCCAGCTGCATAGGGTTGTTCAAAATCCAAATCCACAGAACACTGTGCAAATATATTTTCCAAAAATTAAGATTTACGAGTGGTATTAACTAAATTTATACTACAAAATCACGCCAGAGTCACTCTTTATCACATGATGTTGGTGGTTTGTGCATGAGCCATACCTTATAAGGAGCCTACTTTCCCACCTCTGAAAAAGAACTATCTTGTCAACAACCATCACACCAGTGACCAGTACATTAGTCAGGCAATAGTTTCTCACATGCAGAGGAGGGCAGGCCAAGGAGCCCCTCTAATAAATTATATATTTGTCATATACCATACTTCTGATCTCAGATCTGATCAGATCTGATCAATCCTACTTCCATCCGGTCCACAGATCTTGTCCGGATCACCCATCCGAAAGTCCCTACTTCTCACACTCTAACTTTCTTGTGGACATCTGCATCTACCTCCTTTCGGCATTCCTCCTGTCTCTGGTATTCCGGCTGTGTATATTTCCTTCCTGCTTTTTGATCCTTTACCTGTGTCTCATTTCCAACTTGTGCTTACTGATCTGCTGTGCATTAACTAATAGACTTCCATTATACATCATACATAGCCCTCGGTCCCGGACCCAGTGATTATCCGTGCTAGTTACTTACAGTATATAAACCACTTGTAAATCTCCATAGAACCTTAGTTCGAATATCATCTTAGATTCTGCTCAATCTCTTCCTCTGGACTTGAGTTACTTCCAGCTCTGGTCATCTTCTGAGACTTAGGATTGATTCCTATAAGTCTGCATCTCCGACTCTACCTTCGGGTAGTCTACCTCTGTTAGTTTCTAGTTAGGAACTCATTCTGAGACTAGTCTTATTCCTCGTATCATCTCCACATTCTAGATAACCTTCAGACGCATCATACCCGATACCTTCGGACATCCAGATCTATCATCCAACCACTTCCGGATCTTCGGACGTATACCTATTCTCTGAAATAAGGGGCATTACTCAGGAAAGGGGCACAGTGTACAAACTGAGGCTAAAGCCCTTCGGATCTCTAACCCTTTGAGTACGGTCTTAACAATATTTCCCAATATAATTAAGTGTGAATCTAAGGATTAAGCAAGCATGCTGAGTGAAACATTAAGTTATTTCACTCCAGTCTTCGGACATTATTTCTCATGACATACAGATACATCAGCAAGCCACCAAATCACCACACATTCTCACACTAGCTAGTGCAAGGTTACTAGTCATCTAGTGCCGACGACATCTAGTTCTCTTTACGACACAGAACACATTTCTGTGGGGAGAACATTGCATTCATATATCTCATTAGTTAATTTGGGATGACAATAAGACTAACAGTCATTCAACAATATCAATAGCTTGGCCACTTAAGACTACATCAAGAGGGTGTACTCTGTTCTAACCTGTGTCATACTCATTGTGAAGTGCCTGAGCAGCGAAGAGTTGGTTTCGAAGTGACATATTGGATAGTCTGATCAGTGCTAGATGGCTTAGTTGACTCCATTGATTAGTGAGACTTAGGAGTAGCATCATCACATATCAACATACATCAGCATCAGTCTGTACATTGTTTCATAAAATCACAAGCACTGCATCGCACCAGTTACTGATTTTATCCCCCTGTCCTTTGATCAAACAAAGACAAGAAAAAGTTGTTTGCCCTTTTCCCCACAAATGACCACATTATCAACTGTTGGTATTTGTCTGAACCATTGACTGTGGAGAATATTGAAATTCAGTAAACTTTTCTGTTATTCATATTCTAAGAAGACAACGATGGTACCACTCTACTCCCAGCTCAGATTTTGAACATTTACCCTCCTAAAAGAGGCTGGGCACAAGGTCATTATGATGCTGTCATTGTCAATGTTGATGACAAGTTTGTATGGCCCAAGAGTGGGTTGAAAGGTTTGTTTGATACATACCACATCCTTGCAGATATGCTCATAACCTTGAATGCTGCTGCTGCTATGCTTTTTACTAGGTCACATAGTTTGTGAGCTGCATCTTATTTTCCGCCTCATTCCCCCATGCAATATAGTCCCTTGGTGGGCCAAGCAATTTCTAGTTTATACTCAACACCTTGACCCCATCTCTCCCTCTGATGGTACTAGTACTGTAGATCCCATTACACATATGGTTACCCTAAAGCTTGCTACTAGGACATCTGGTATTGCCATGGGTGATATTATTCCTTTGAATCAAATAAGATCCCTTGCTCACATTGCTCCACAGTTTGGAGCTTTAGCAGACCCTCATCTTACATCTAGCAATTCTTCACACTGTTACAATCGTACGTGCCCCTATTCATTTTCTTACTTCATTTACCTTGTATATTACGTAACTGACTCTGACTCATATGCTCAACGCATCTGTACTATAGTTGCCTTCCTTCTTTGGATACGCACTTACATTCTCACGTCTCTTCTGGTCCGTGCGCACATATTGGCTATTTAAGCACGGTGTACTTGTAGTAGATTCTTTACTTTAATCTTACTGGGTTTTACCTGGAATCTCCTTCGCTTAGGTCTCCAACCTAAGTCGTCTTGAATCGTCTCTAAGTCTAAGCACTCCTTAGCCTTAGTCTCTATTCTTGCGGATACCTCTTAGACTTGTCTTGAGGCTGAACCCTTGATCGTACTCGGAACGCGTTCCTTGTACTTTCACCTTGTCCTCTTTTGGCATTGAAGAACTTCCCAGCAGACCGTCTGTGTCTTTTCACTGTCGCTGGTGACGCCACCCCAGTTCGTAACAAAAGATTAAAGTCTATTTTGATCGTCGACTATCCAGTCTTCGACCCTGAACCCTGATCGCCTAGATCAGCAGACTAGCGTATGCGTACGCTGAGCAGATTGTCAAGAGAAGCCCTCTGACAGAAGAAAGCCCTGACGGACAGCAAGACAGCGCGTGTAGGCACGAGAAAGTATAACTCATCAGAAGAATCATCAACCATGTCGACCAAAGAATTCGAATACAAGATCGGTCAACCGATAGGTTTTGATGGAGATCGTGATAACTCTCGCGAGTTTATCCAGTCGTGCAATCTGCACTTTGACATCAATGAAAAGCTTTACACCACCGACAAGCAGAAGATCATCTACATAACATCCTTCATGACCGAAAGAATGCCAAGTCATGGAAGGAACAATTCCTTGAACACGCCCAATCTACCGACACTTCGGACAAAAAGTTGGTTATGGGACGATGGTGGATTTTATGAAGAGCTTCAAAGAAGCATTCGAACCAGTGGATACCAGAATGACCGCGCTTACACGCCTTAGAGACCTCAAGCAAGGAACTGGAGATCTTCATACCTATGTCGCCGACTTTGAGGCACTTGCAGCCAAGGCTCATATCACCGATAACGCGACGAAGATCCAGTTCTTCCAAGATGGTCTTAATTGGGGTATCCTTACAAAGCTTTTCAATACGGAGATGTCTCCGAGATATTCAGAGATGTTGTGTTGCAATGCGTTGCTATTGACAACGCCCATCATCGGCTTAACGCCATGAGGACACGTCATGTTCCACAACAGAAGAAGAAGAACTACGGGAATGCACGGTATATTCCGAACCGTGATTCAATGCAATGGTCGTAGATCGAATCTCCGACATGGAGAGATCCGAATGCATGAAGAAAGGGCAATGCTTCGGATGCAGAAAGACAGGACACCGCATCCATAACTGTCCTGACAGAAAGAAGAAGACCCCACTCCGACAAACCGAAGTCAAAGGAAGAAGAAGATGAAGAAACCGTAAGACGGATTGTGAGGATTTTTGACTTGGAGAAACAAAGACTCGACGTATGTTTCTCCAATGTATTACTAAGACTTGTACGCGCTGTAGGTGAAAGAAAAGAACTCCGTGTCCCTATCACCCTCCACTCGCGTACTCGCTTAAAATCCGTCGACACACTGCTGTTATCGATTCAGGAGCAGCAGGAACATTCATCTCGAAGAGTTTGTGAAACTCCATCAAATCACACGACGAAAACTCAAAGAACCATTTCGAGTTACAACGGCAGATGGAACTCTCATAAAGGAGGACCGATCACGCACTACTGTCCTTAGTGGTAAAATCGACGACGAACCATGTATGGAAAATTCAATATCACCAAACTAGGAAGGAGAGATCAAATCCTCCTTGGAATTCCATGGTTACGAGCAATGAACCCAATTATAGATTGGGCTGCTGAAACACTTGTCCTTTCACGGACAGAGAAATCAGATGAAATCGAAATCGATCTGGATGAAGACGGAAGAAGAACGGGTTGCCCAACTTTTCAATCACATAGATGGCAACATTCCCGTCTTCCGAAACCATTCATCGCTTCCCTATTAAGTCCTGAAGATCCAGAACCAGAAGTACGAAGCCACGTACTACGAACCTACTCCACGTGTACAATTGCCGCGAGCAGTGTCACCGATCCCTCGCGGAGAAGCGCAAGAATGAATCTGAACCCGAGCATCGGGCCGGACAAGAACCTATTGAGCAACGGCCAATAGAAGAACAGAAGCAAGGAAAAAGGAAACCGGAAGAAGAACTCCCAGGGCGAACACCAAGTACCGAAACTATCCAAGTTCTTCGTTCCCCCGAAAACTCTTTCAGCTTCAATAGAAGTAATCCCTGATAAGAAGAACCCGTGCCCTCGTTGATCCCAACGAGGATGATGACCAATTCGATACCATGAATGACGTCTGGCATGCACCAGAAGTACGCGAAATTTCCTCGTATGAACTAGGAGATGGAGAATTTCTTGTGGAATACGACACTGATGGAGTTAGCATGAGGATCATAGAAGAAGTATCCATGGATACACCTTGACACGTGATGGAACTTCCCAATTCGAACAATCCTCCAACTACTCCACTCCTCTCCCTCCTGAAATATAGTAACAAAGCTCAGGAATTCGCCACGGATGAGAAGGAAAAGAAAAAGAAATCCTTCGAAGAATTGGTCCCGGATTATTTGCACGACTTTCGCAGACGTCTTTGCTAAAGACGGACTGAACAAACTACCCCCCGAACGCCCTGGTATCGATCATCGGATCGATACTAAACCCGGTTTCATTCCTCGACGTCTAAGGTCTACCCGCTATCGGAAAAAGAACGCGCTGCTGTCAAAACGTTTATCGATGAAAACGTTGCGAAAGGCTTTATCTCAGAATCGAAGTCACCCAAGCTAGTGGCTTCTTCTTTGTGGAAAGAAGAGTGGAGAACTGCGTCCCTGTCAAGACTACGTTACATCAATGATTGGACAGTCAAGAACGCATATCCGCTCCCACTCCCTATTTCCCTTGTCGCACGTCTTCATAACGCACAGTTCTTTACGAAAATGGATATCCGGTCCGGTTATAACAATATTCGCATCCATCCTGAGATAGGTGGAAAGCTGCTTTTACCACGGAATTTGGCCTCTTTGAACCGAACGTCATGTTCTTCGGCCTCTGCAATTCCCCAGCAACTTTTCAAGCATACATGAATCGCACCTTTCACAAGAAATCAATGAAGGATGGATGGTTATCTATATGGACGATATCCTGATTTTCTCTACGACAATGGCAGAACACCGCGAACGGACAGACGAGTTTTGATGAAAATACGAAAAGAACACCTGTTCTTGAAACCGGAGAAATGCACCTTCGATGCAGAAGAAGTGGAATACTCGGAATGATAATTCGCCCCGGACAAGTTGCTATGGACACCGCCAAAACCAAGGGAATCTCCGAATGGCCAATCCCGAAATCTGTAAAAGATGTTCGGTCATTCCTCGGTTTTTGCAACTTCTACCGCACGTTCATTTCCCATTATTCTGACATCGCCAGACCCCTTATCGATTTGACAAAGAAAGATAAGGCCTTTGAATGGTCAACCGAATGTATGGACACCTTCGAAGAATTGAAACGACGCTTCACTTCCCAACCGGTACTCCGTAACCCTGATCCTTCCCGACAATTTGCCATTGCTACCGACGCTTCGCTCGTAGCAACTGGCGGAGTTCTCCTGCAGACTGATGAGAATGGTGTTTATCACCCATGTGCATATCTTCACAGTCTTTGAACCCGCAGAACGCAATTATCAGATCTTTGATCGGGAACTCCTTGCCGTGATCCGGGCATTGAACGAATGGCGTCATTATCTCGAAGGAAACCCACACCCGTCCTGGTATTCACCGACCACAAGAACCTTCTGTACTTTAGAAGTGCACAGAAGCTTACCCGTCGCCAAGCACGTTGGCAATTGATTTTGTCTATTTACGACATCGAACTGCATCACGTTGCAGGTACTAAATTAGCAGTACCTGATGCACTATCCCGCCGGCCTGATTATGACTCTGGCAAAGACGATAACGAGGACCAGACCCTCCTCCCTGACGCTCTATTCGTTCGTCTTATTGACACTGACTTAAAGATGTCTGTCATCCTCTGACCCCTCGACGACCCTGTCTTCAAACAGCGTCTGATGCCCTTGATGGCGTGTGCCTCCCCCATGAAATCGGCACTTTCTGATTGGAAGATTGAGGAGAAGTCCTCTATTTTAAGAATCGCGCTTATATTCCGCCGGCGCATCGCTCCGATATCCTGAAAAGTATCATGATCATCCTACCGCGGGACACCCCGGTAGATTCAAAACTGAAGAACTCGTCAAACGAGAAGCTTGGTGGCCTGCAATGGGCTCTTATATTCGGAAATACGTCGAGGGTTGCGCCCTTTGTCAGCAAATGAAAGCGGATACTCATCCCGTTCGACCTCCGCTCGCGCCTATTCCTTCGTCGGCTGTTCGCCCGTTCTCCCAGGTCTCCGTTGATCTTATCACTGACCTCCCCGTCTCTGGAGGCTTTGACAGTATCATGGTCGTGGTAGACCATGGCCTTACGAAGGGGGTAATTATTATCCCTTGTTTGAAAACCATCACTTCAGAAGGTGTGGCCAAGCTATTTTTAAAACATGTTTACCGACGATTTGGACTCCATGACAAAGTTATCTCGGATCGAGGACCGCAATTCCTATCTCGCTTCTCAAAGGAACTTGCCCGACTTCTCGACTACGTCATCGCTCCATCCACAGCTTACCACCCACAGACTGATGGTCAAACGGAAAGGCTAATCAAGAACTTGAAACATACCTTCGCATTTATTGCCGTAACAACCCTGAAGATGGGTAGAACACTACCAATCGCTGAATTCGTTCACAATCACCGAAAACACGATGCACGTAACGCATCACCCTTCTATTTGATGATGGGATACGAACCACGTGCCATTCCCCACCTTATCCCGATTCATCAGTCCCCGCAGCAGAAGATCGAGTACGATCTCTGCAGAAGATAAGAGAAGAAGCAATCGCTTGTCATAACATCGCAATGCAAACAATGGCCGAACGATCCCGAGGAGATAAGTACACTCCATGGAAGATCGGAGATAAGGTTTGGTTATCTGCCGCCAATCTTAGACTTAAGCTCCCATCAAAGAAGCTTGCTCCGAAACGATACGGACCTTTCCCGATCATCGATGTCTTATCTCCCATCACGTTCACGCTCCAACTCCCACCGCAGTGGAAGATTCACCCCACGTTCCATGCTTCTGTCTTATCATCCTATAGCGAAACAGACGTACACGGACCGAATTTCCCTGAACCACCCCCTGACATCATCGAAGAAGAAGAAGAATATGAAATCGAAGCGATCCTTTCTCACAAAGGAACCGGCAATCGCCGACGTTATCTTGTGTCGTGGAAAGGATACTCATCAGGAGATAACGAATGGCTCCCAGAAAAGAATTTGAAGAACTCCGCCGAATCCTAAATGCTTATAAGAAGCGACACGCCCTCTGATTATTCCCAGTCAATCAACCGCATTCGCACTTGATCAACTACCAACGAACATTGAAATGTCTTTCCCCACTGCCTATATCACCCCCGTCACTGTTGCCACCAATGACTCCAACTCCTGAAGCAGAACAATACGGAACCCTTACCGCAGAAATCGATAACCAATCCTACATCGAAGCCGCCATCCTCTGTGAGGGACATGCCCTCGAAATCGACAGAATTCTCACCGAAAGAGGTGCCTTCCCCGTTCGACTCATTGTTAACATCATCCGCACTGCAGCCCTTATCGAAGCCACCGCTAAAGAAACTACTGAACTCACACTCCGTCACCGTTTCATTCATCTCCAAAAACGCATTCGTGCTTACGCTATGCTGTTGCTTCCCGATTCTTTTAAAGATGATGTTGAAGAAGCTATTCACATCATTGCCGAACGTCGAGCAGGCGTTGCTCGACCTCCCTCTCCGCAAAGAGATACGCCGCTTCCTGTTCCAGCACCCGCTTCTTCGCGTATCTATTCTAATCTTGACGCCTTTACTGGCCTATACACTGCTGTGCAAGAAATTGGGCAACTCACCGACACAGTTGTCGATACCATCCAGCAATCAGTCGCTGAGACCAGAACAGCCAGAAACCTAGTAGAAGAAGTCATCGCTGACTTACAACAAACGCAAGATGATCTTGCGTCTCCTAGAACCCCATCCCCTATCGAACAATCAACTTCTTCACTTTCCGCCACGGTCACTCTTGATTGCCCTGATTGGCTGTACGAGCCCTGCACAGAAGAGCAGTGTAAGGCAGCTAAACTATTGGGTATCCCGCTACCGAGTTGGTAACACTCGGTCCTCGACTTCGCGACCTTCATATCCATCCCCCCATGTCCATCCCATCGTCATTCGGTCCTATGGACCCCATTTCACCAGTCTTAGTAAAAGACTTCGGTATCACTTCCCCCTCTTCTCCCACCGAACTTCTTGCAGCTGCTGAGCGTGCAGTCACCCCGGACCTTCCTGAATCAGCATACACATTGTCCTCCGCTCAACAGGCACAACTTAAGCGGCAGAACACCCTTGCCTTAAAACGTATGACGAAGAAGAAGGGAAAGAAACGCGCCAGATCCACTAGTCCTACGCCCATCATTTCTCCGTCCCCCCTACGCAAAGTCCATTCTAACCCTGACGAGAACATGAAATGCCGAATCTGTGGCTTGCTAGGACATCGTCAAAAGAATTGCGCGGAATATCAGTGCAAGGTTTGCAGATATTGGTCACCGACTCATCTGTCCCTCTACTGCCCTAACCGAGTTGGGCCTCCTCCCTTCGAGTTAACTTGGAAAGATGAAGGATTCTATGACGCACTTCATGCTTGGGAAAAGCAGCTTGACGATGAACGCATTCGTGCAGAGAAAAGAAGGGACTCTAAACGACGCGCTGGTTTGGAGGAAGCTAAGTACATGATGAGTGGATCCTTTGCTGATGAAGATTACGAATGGAGCGACGATCCCATCTACTATGCGAACCAAAGTGATTGAAAGCCGGTGACTTTCAGTATAATACGGGGGTAATGTTACAATCGTACATGCCCCTATTCATTTTCTTACTTCATTTACCTTGTATATTACGTAACGGACTCTGACTCATATGCTCAACGCATCTGTACTATAGTTGCCTTCCTTCTTTGGATACGCACTTACATTCTCACGTCTCTTCTGGTCTGTGCGCACATATTGGCCTATTTAAGCACAGTGTACTTGTAGTAGATTCTTACTTTAATCTTACTGGGTTTTACCTGGAATCTCCTTCGCTTAGGTCTCCAACCTAAGTCGTCTTGAATCGTCTCTAAGTCTAAGCACTCCTTAGCCTTAGTCTCTATTCTGCGGATACCTCTTAGACTTGTCTTCGAGGCTGAACCCTTGATCGTACTCGAACGCGTTCCTTGTACTTTCACCTTGTCCTCTTTTGGCATTGCAAGAACTTCCCAGCAGACCGTCTGTGTCTTTTCACTGTCGCTGGTGACGCCACCCCAGTTCGTAACACACACTATTCTACCTCTTTTTATCTCAATAGCTACATTGACAAGGAGTTTTACTATGCCTTGCATTCTTCTAGTATCTAGTAGTACTAGTACTAGTCATCAGTAGCAGCAGTTATCCTACCAAGTTTGATATTTTCAAACTACAATTTAAATACTAGTACTACTCAGGAAAGGCTGCTATGCTGTACTGCTGTGTGGCTGTATAAACTGTATTGGCTATATTTGGCTGTGTGGCTGTGAGCTCTGTGCCAAATCCAGTGATTTGCTGATGTACAAAAGTGCAAGAATGCCTGAAAATCACATATCTTAGCTTCCCATTGCCTTGTAAGTCTCATATATTCCATTACCACCTGATCAGTAGCAGCTTCATCAGTAATGATTACAGAACTCTGGGCAGCATAGAACTGTCATATACCATATATCCAATAAGATCAGATCAATCCTTCTTCCATCTGGTCCACAGATCTGATCTGGACCACTCACCTGAACCTTCCTACTTCTTATATTCTAACTCCACTATGAACATCTGCATCTATCTCCTTTTGGTAATTCTCCTGTCTCTGGTATTTTGGTCATGTATGCTTCCACCTTGCTTATTGATCCATTACCTATGTTTTATTTCCAATTCATGATATGTGATCCATTATACTTTGTACATAGCCTTTGGACCCAGCTGATTGAACATTCCATCTAGTTACCTACAGTATATAATCTGCATGTAAACCTCCATACTACCTGAGTTTGAATATCATCTTAGTTCTGCTCATTCTGTTCTCCAAACTTGAGTTCCTTAGACTCTAGTCACCCACCAAGACTTAGGATTGTATCCTATAGTCTATATCTTCGGCTCTACCTTCAGGTAGTCTATTTTCATTAGTGTTTAATTAGGACTCTGTCCAAAGCTAGCCTTATATGTCTTCCTATACCTACATCCAGATATCCTTGGATGTACCATATCCGATGATACATGTCTACCTTTGGACAGTTTGGACATACTCCCTCACAAGGGGTGGTATATTTTTGAGTTTAGCTCCTCAAGTACATCCAATCTTATTGTTGTTGATACAAACACTTTGACCAAATTGTAGCCCCTGTCCATTGCTATCATAAAGCCAACAGCAAACCCAGGTGCAGCTATTGCTGCTCAAATTCAACAAGCTGTTCCTGCAAATCCTCCAGTTGCTCCTGTGCAAGTAGTGCAACCTTATAAAGTACCTCTTATCTTACCTTTTCCAGGAGGAAAGCATGCCCCTGAGAAGTTCAAGGGTAAGTATAACCAAGTCAAGAGATTTCTTCATCACTATGAGACATTATGCACCTAGTACCAGATAGTCACTGATCAGGAGAAATGTGAGAATGTTACCCTGTATTGTTCATCACATATCACTCGACTCATAGAAATATTGCCACACTATAGAAACAATGATTGGGCTAGATTGAAGGTGGACTTCCTAAGTTTCTTTGATGCAGACAAAGAAAGATGCCAAGAGGTATAAAGTTCACAGCCTGGTTAGCTTTGTCAACAAACATTGCACTGCCTCTATACGAACATTGTCAGAGTGGAAGAAGTATACATGAGAATTTGTTGCCATAGGAGGGTGGCTGCTTGCTAAAAATAAGATTTTGAGCAATGACCATGCCACCTATTTTTGAAAAGGAATTCCAAGGCATTACATACCAAAATCGAAACACAACTAATGGCACCTACACCCCTGAGGAATATGACTACCCCTTTCCCTTTTGAAGAAGTGTCACAGGCTGCAGAGAAAATCTTACAACAAGATAATTTTGATACCGATTTGATATACTCAGATACTGAAGATTCAGACAGTGAAAATTCAAATAGTGACACTGACTCAGAATCAGAATCAAGTACAGACTCAGAGGAGGAGCATTGGAAGAAAGTGAGATCTTCAAAGAGAGTGAAGCACAAAAGGCATTCACCTGCAAGTAAGCCCATTGTCTGTAAGACTTGCTTTGAAGATTTCAGCTCTGATGAAGATGAAACCCCTATTGTCAAGACTCACAAAGCAGTGCAAAGGCAATGTGCCAAGTCAACTTCCCACAAGGAAGTCGAGAATCTAATTCAGCAACTCAGAAGGATGAGGATAGGTGATGCTAATTATAGCACCCTGTATTACAAAGCAATCACTCTCAATCGAGTGGTAAAGGATATTATTAAAAGCCCATTGGAAAGAAAGAAGAGAGAACAAGAAATGGGCATACAAGATTCTAGATTTCCTAGTACCAGACTCACACCAAGGAACAATGGAAGCTTTGGAGTGAATAATATTGGAGGTATTCTAATAATAGGTACCAAGGTGCTAACAACCGAAACACTAATCCTACTACTAGCTACTGTCATATACCAAACATTCAGGTCCAGATCAGATCCGATCCATGGACATCTGGACATTCAATCCATACATCCTAGTCCACCCATCCAATCCAGCTCACATATCCAATGCACCCATCCACTCCAATCCATATCCATCCATATCTGATCCATATCCATATCCGACCCAGTCCATCCATCTGATCCATGTCCATATCCGATCTGTGTCCATATCTGATACAAGTCCATACCCAATACATGTCCATATCCAATCCGAGTTCATATCCGAACTATTTCCATGCACCTGCACATTACCCATTTTAGACTACACCTGTGTTTCCGGCTTTGGGTATCTCTGTGTTTCCGGCTCTCAGTGATCTCTGCTTCCATCTTGAGAAGTATTTCGTACAAGTTTCATCTCCGAGTTCATAGCCTTATGTTCCGCTGTACTTACTAATGTGTTTCTGTATGCTTCAGACATAGCCTTGGACTATCTGTACTTACCTTCTGGCATGCTCTTTACAGTATATAAACTTGTAGTACAACTCCAGCAGACCTCAGTCTGCTCATTGCTTTCCTACTTCTGTATATTCTTCTGTCTACTCTGTATCTTGTTACCATATATAACTCTGTTTCCGTTCTTGCACTTAAGCTCTAATCATCAGCTCTTCCACTCTTCCGAGCTCCAGACCTTCAGACTCTGGTCCTCCAGATCTATCCTATCCTATCCTCCAACATCTATTGATCATCTTTCCCTCCAGAGCTCTGCTCCTATCCTGCCCTGGACTTTGTCCAGGAGTCCATCCTTCACCCATTCTACTTGAAACTTGTTCCAGTAGTCTTACCATTACTCCCTACCATCTGGAAATAGTTCTGGCGCATTCCCATGCTCATCTGGAAGTCCTTCAGAGCTCTATCAAGCTATCCTGTCCTAAGAGTTCATCCGGACTCTGTCCAGACTTCACCATAACTCCCCCTTGGACTTCATCTAAAATTAAGGGTACATACTCGGGTAAGGGGCACAGCATATGAGCTGAGGCCAAGCCCCTTTGACTTTCTAACCCTCTGGTACAACCCCATGTAAAGCCAGGACTTCTTAGTAGCCCCCAGTTTTGCATGGTCATAACAGCTACCCTACTAATTCATCTGCATGCTTTGGCTGTGGAGAGATAGGGCATGGGTCAGTAGGATGTCCAGTAATAGGGAAGCTACTTACAGAAGGAGCCTTGAGGAAGACAGACAATGGAAGAATTATGTTGCCAAACAGAGCACCCCTATGAGGATGAAGAAGAGCGTGAAAACTGTTGGACATTAGGATATATGAGTAATGATGAAGACAAAGATGAAGAAATAAGGACTTACCCAGTCTATAGGACTCCAAAAGAGGGAACACAAAAGAGACATGAAGTATTCAATGGAGTCTACCCTTCAAAAGGGCGAGACATTGTCTTCTTAGATAGATGATCTATGGATAAAGACCTATACAACCAAATATCTCCACGGTCAGTGATTCAGACAAATACCAATGACTGATAACGTGGTTGTACGTGGGTGGCTGTTTATGTTCCCCAGGCTACGGTCAGCAAATGAGTCACTTCTGTGAGATCAGCAAACTCTTGGACAATGACAAAGATTCTCGAAACAACTAAACTTCAAAGAAAAACACAGAAGTCAAACAAACTAAGAAACAAAGTAACTGGCTGAATTACTCTCTCCAATGAAATGCAGGTGTTTTGCAACAATTGTGCTACTGCAATTTGTGGGAAGTTACAACAATCACCTTCTCAGACAAGCAGGTAGGATCCCTGGTCAAGACTAGTCACTACTTCAGAGATCTTCTAGCTTACTATTGAACCTGCTGCCAAGGAACTCACTATGAGTATTAAGCAGATAACAGGAATGGACGTCCTTGGATTTCAATACCAAGTCCCCTTTCAATAACTAGAGTCTATCAGTCAGTGAAGACCTCAACTCAGTATTGCTACTCAGATGTGCAAGATAGAGTGTTGCTATCAACTTCTGAAGTCTCTCCCACTAAGATACTCTGGCCTTAGATGGACTAAAGAGACAACACAAATATCAGAAACACAAGGACACTTAGCACCAACAAACTTTGAAAGAGAGAGAGAGACCAGTAATCAAAGAAAAAGAAGAAAAGAGAAAGATTCAAAAGAAACAGAAGCAAGGAAACAGACAACAGAGAAAGACAAACAGAGAGAAAGATGATGAAAGAAACTAGAATGAATTTGTCAAAGAAAAAAATTTGTGGTCTTGCTGGTTGTCAGACACAGTGAGCTCAGGGTCTTACTAGTTGTTGAGCACAGTGAGCTCAAGGTAGTGCTATCTCACAGAGTAGACTTCCAATCTTACTGTTGTTGACAATGTTCTTGACAGTGTGCTGATAGTGCTGGTCACACTTCACTCTCAGTTATATTTTTGAGGGGGAGAAAATCTCTCTCTTATTGACAAAAAGGTGGGTATTATATAGACAAAATGAATGGCTATGCTACTGTTTTCCCACATTTTGTAGGGGTGCTGACCTACCCTATTTATTGAATATTGTCATAGTTGATTTGTAATATGCTCAAGGGTGTGAGAAAAAGTCATGTGAGATATCAATGGCTATGCATAAATTTGAGATCAGGTGACTATTAGTGGCTATCCTAGGAGGAATATCAATTATGTAATATTTGAAGCATAAATTTGCACTTTTTGTAGATGCATAGAGGTGACACGAGTGAATCATAATGTGTTTCATGAGTTTTTCTGCAGGGTAACTCTATGTAATTATTTTGCTGGGGTCACCTGACATCTGTGGGAATCTTATGAAGTAGTTTCTGTAGCCAAACATATATAAACACACCCATGAAAAATGAATTAGAAATAATAAGCAAACTTTTACGAGCAAAAAGAAACTTTCGATTCTGCATCATGGATTGATTTCTGAATAGAGGAACACTAAGCTATTATAGTCCTGGTACTATTTGTCAGCTGCAGTAGTGTTTAGTCAGCCATGCACCAGACCAGTTTGGTGCGTGTCAACGTGAGAGAAGAGCTAAAGAAAGAACAGTGTCAGCATTATGGATTAAGAGAAGATGGGATGTATGGACCTGTGGGCAGACCAGTACCCTGCAAAAACTCCAGAGGGTCTGATGGTTGAGAAGTCTACACAGTCAAGAGTACCAGTGCCTGAGGCATGAGTGTTTAAAATAGCAGAACCTAAGAAAAAGTCTGAATCAGTAAGTATACCCCAGGGAAACCCCAGGGAAGAGCAAAGGAACATACCTTTAGAAGCAATGAGAGCTCCAGAACAGGAAGGAAAGATGCAAGAAGGAAAAGGCAGAAGGGACAGACCAAAGAAGGGAAAGGCATGAGACAATGTGCCACCCATACATGCTGCTGATGAGCAGGCATAGTATAATGGGCAGGACAATGTTAAGATCATACTCAAAGGGAGATCCAAAGGGCTTTGGCCTCAGTTCGTGCACTGTGCCCCTTTCCCGAGTAATGCCCCTTATTTCAGGGAGAAGGTATACGTCTGAAGATCCGGAAGGAGTTGTGTGATGGATCCAGACGTCCGAAGGTATTGGATATGATACATCCGAAGGTTATCCGGAACGTAGGAATAGAATGAGGATTAAGACTAGCTTTGCAATGAGTTCCTAACTAGAAACTGACAGAGATAGACTATCTGAAGATAGAGTCGGAGATATAGACTAAAGGAATCAATCCCAAGTCTTGGAAGATGACTTAGAGCAGAAAGTGACTCAAGTCCAGAGGAAGCAGAATGAGCAGAATCTAAGATGATATTCAAACTAAGGTTCTACGGAGATCTACAAGTGGTTTATATACTGTAAGTATCTAATACGGATAATCAACAAGTCTGAGACCGAGGGCTATGTACGAAGTGTAACGGAAGTCTATTAGTTAATGCACAGTGCATCAGTAAGCATGAATCGGAAATGAACACAGGTAACAGATCAGTGACACAGGACGGAAATATACACAGCCAGAATACCAGAAACAGGAGGAATGATGAAAGGAGATAGACACAGATATACACAAGGGAGTTAAGGTGCAAGAAGTGGGCACATTCAGATGGGTGATCCGGACAGGATCTGTGGACCAGACAGAAATAGAATCGATCGGATCTGATTGGATATAGTCAGATCTGGGATTAGAAGTATGGTATATGACAGACAATGTCAATGTTATGGACAATGAACCTACAGAAAGAGTAAAGATCAGGGAGTGTTACATACCATATCTGGACATGATCTCCAATCTGACTTCTCAGAAGTCTGGATGTCTGGACCTGCACATCCTGCACTTCCTCCCTTCAATATCTGGATGTCCAGACCTATGCTCCTCTCTATCTCCTGATCTATCTCCATTTGTAATAACTCCATTTGTACATTCACAAGTCCAGCTCTCCAGCTATATTTATATTCTGTCTGCTTGCTGATCTGTTACTTCACTTCATCTTCAAGTTTCATTTACTTATGTTCTATTAGACTTTGCATATGGTTTGTACATAGCCTCCTACTGCGCTGACTGATCTTTCTGTAACTACCTATAGTATATAAACCACCTGTAAATCTCTGTAGTACTTCAGTTTGAATATCAACTTAGTTTCTACTCATCCCTCTGGACTTAGTTTACCTCTGAACCTCTTCCAGACTTGGACCTAGTCTCTTGTCCATCTCTGGACCTTGGATCTCCATCCCTGGTCATACCTCCAGCTCTACCTTCGGGTAGTCTCTATACTGTCTGTTTCTACTCCAGACTTTGTCCATGGTAGCCTTTAGTCTGTCCTATCTCAATGTCCAGAAGTCTGCCGGACTTCATGTCCCTACATCCGGACATGCGTGACCCTATAGAAATTAAGGGCACCATACTTGGCAAAGGGGCACAGCACACGAGCCGAGGCCAAGCCCTATTACAACCATGCAAAACTGGGGCTACTAAGAAGTCCTGGTCTTACATGGGGTTGTACCAGAGGGACAGAAAATCGAAGGGGCTTGGCCTCAGCTCATACGCTGTGCCCCTTACCTGAGTATGTGCCCTTAATTTCGGATGGAGTCCAAGGGGGAGTTATAGTGAAGTCCAGATGGAGTCCGGATGAACTCTGTAGGACAGGATAGCTCAATAGAGCTCTGAAGGACTTCCGGATGAGCGCGGGAACATGCCTGAACTATTTCCGGATGGTAGGGAGTAATGGTAAGACTACTGGAACAAGTTCCAAGTAGAATGGATGAAGGATAGACTCCTGGACAAAGTCTAGGGCAGGATAGGAGCAAAGCTCCAGAGGGAAAGATATCCATAGATGTCGGAGGATAGGATAGGATAGATCCGGAGGTCCAGAGGTCCGAAGGTCCGGAGCTCAGAGGAGCGGAAGAGTGGAGGGGCAGATGATCGGATGAGCATAGCTCTATGGATCTTGGGGATGTGTTGACTACAAGAGAGGAGTAAGTCCAGATATGGTGTAGAGGTAGTATAGACTACTCTGGACAAGGTCTGGAATAGAAACAGACAGGATAAGACTACCACAGGTAGAGTCAGAGGTGAATCAGATGAGAGACAGGAAATGGACGAAGTCCGAAAAGGATATAGGACAAAGGATCAAGGCTCCGGCCTAGGGAATAATCCCATAGGTCTGAGTCGGAAGCTTACAAGGGCTGGAGCCCAAGTGCAAGAACGGAAATGGATTTATATAGACATGGAAACAAGACACAGAAGTCAAAGGAATATATAGAAGTAGGAAAGCAATGATCAGATTGAGGTCTGCAGGAGTTGTACTACAAGTTTATATACTGTAGGTAGCATGCCGGAAGGCAAGTAAGGATAGTCTGAGGCTATGTTTGAGGCATTGCAGAACACAAGGCTATGAACTCGGAAATAAGACTTGTACGAAATATCTTATCAAGATGGAAGTCAAGATAACTGAAAGCCAGAGGTGCAGAGATAACCGAAAGCCAGACATAGGTATTAACCTAAAAGGAGTAATGCGCAGGTGCACGGGAATAGTTTTGGATATGGACATATTTGAAGTCAAGCTGAGAGTTCAGAGTCAATGCACAAGGCATATTAAGTATCTATATAAATGTATCATACCTGAGAGTTCAGAGTCAATGCACAAGGCATATAAGACTATGAACTCTGACTATGGACGAGTTTATGTAAATAAATGTCAACAATGCCTATCATGGTAATGTCCTTAAAGTGTCCCAAAAGTGCGGTCATTGAAGTGTCCTCAATGTCTCGAAAGTGTACTAAAAGTCCTGAAAGTCCTTGAACTAATTAAGTGCAAAGTCACACAACTAACAGGACACAGATTGGATGGGTGGATTAGATCGGATGGATGGACTGAGTCGGATATGGATTGATATGGATTGGAGTGGATGGGTGGATTGGATATGTGAGCTGGATTGGATGGGTGGACTAGGATGTATGGATTGGGTGTCCGGATGTCCATGGATCGCACCTGAATGTACGGTATATGACAAGCCCTTCCAGTCTAACCCTTCCTTGAGTACAATCTTAACAGGGAGCAAGGACAAAAGCAGGACAAAAAGAATCAAAAGAACGTACCAAAGGGGAAGGAAATGCCTCAGAAGCAGGCGGATCAGATGATTGATACCTGATCAGGTATCCGAAGATCAGAATTAGCTGATGGAATCAATGCTAAATTAGTACTAAGCTTGAATATTAAATGTACCTGTTGAACTTACTGCAGGAGAGATCATGGGAGTATCTAAGGAGTTGTCGGGCTGTTAGCCGAGTCAATCAGACCCAAGACAATGACTAGAAAAGAAACTCACCTAGTATTTGACCTGAACAAAGGGAATGAGAATGCAGCAGAAGGATTTAACATCATGGGAAGTTCTGGACCCCCATCAAAAGGGGCCTTAATAGAATTACCAATCAAAATTCATGGGAACTGTCTCAAAGCAGTAATTGATACCGGTAGTCAACTATATATAGTATCAGAACACATGTATGATAAATTCATTAAGCTTCCAATCAATTGGAGTAAAACTTTAGTGCTACATGAGCATCATCTGATTACTCTCCAACACTTCATCCGGCTTGGGATCCCTGACATCATCTCCTGGGCCCAAGGCACCACTGACCATCATCTGTGCCACATGATCAACTAACAGATGTTAGCATGCACCATGCTGTGTCAATAAAACACACTTACATTCTTCACTGCCAAGGCGCTTCACAATATCTATGGCCGAACGCTCGGTGTCACCGACCAAAGATTTCAGTTTGGGCCGTTCCACATGCCCGAAGGTGTGTGGCAATGGACGAGGGATGGATGGTCCTGGTGCCGCATCTGCGATAGCAGGCGGCGAGGCAACAGACAGCAAAGGATGCAGTGCTCGAATGAGCTCTGGTTGCCACTCCACAATGGGCGAGGGAGGCTTACATCCAAACTGGAATGCTGTAAAGGATGGTCAATACTGAGTAGGAGGAGATTATGTGACTTACATCTATTGTTGATATCATAACCAACATGCCTTGAGGTGTCTGCCTGGGCCAGCACCAGTCCAAAGCTTGTTGCTGGCGTGGTGACTGCCATTGGGAGATTGAAGCCCAGGTTGAATGGCTGGGATGTGGTTGGCAGTGGCATACCTGTGGACTGGACTGGAAGATTGAAGCCCATGTTGAATGGCTTGGGGGCTGGCTGCTGTGCAGGGAGAGGCAGGGAGAACTCTAAGTTGAATGGTTGCAGGGTGTGGAGCGCCAGTGATGAAGGTGGTATGGCACCAGGAATGCACAAGTTCATGCCAAAGTTGAACTTCAGCGTGGGAGGTGCTGCAAATGGAGTTGCGGGCATGTCAAGATCCATGCCAAAGTTAAACCTCGGCACTAGCAGTGGCTGTGCCATAGGGAGAGACATTCCCAAATGAACCCTGAGGGAGTTAGGACAGTGCATTGCCAAAGTTGGAAAGATCAACTCACGAGGGTTACCAACATTGACTGGCGTCCCAGCTTCACTGCTGTAGGAAGATTCTTCTGTTTCCATGGGTGATTCAAATCGGACTTTTCCTGGGTAAGAGTGATTGGAAGGATGGGACATGTGATACTTGACAATAATGGAGAATTGGAGGGTTCTATCCAACTGATTATATATTTGATCTGGTTGTGAATCACAGAAGTTGAAATTGTGGCGCCTGAACAATGGACTGTCCTGCCAGCGAGACCCGGAACACATGATTATCAAACATCCTTGCCACATGTTCCGTGCTAAGTGACTGACTTCAAATTTTCATTGCTTCATATAGCATCATTGCCATTATCTCCCATCTTGCAGTTATTTTCCACACCATGCCCACCACTGAATTTTATAACACTGCCATGGGCGATGCTGCAGAGCAGATTATGAAAATTGTACAGGAGGTGGCAAAGCTGAGGATGGCCATCCTGATCACCTCAAGTTGGCTGTGGAAATCAGAGATCTGATGGGTCAGTGTTCTTTTAATAGCAGGGCAGGGTGATGTGCTGACTACAGGTAGTCCCCGGTATTCAAGACCCATGTATCTCAGTGACGACCATCCTGCCGATCCTGCTTTCAGCAGCCATGGTGATGCTGGAGCACCTAGATGTGGTGCAGCAATCTTTTGCCAGTGCACCTGCATGGGCAAAGATTCGAACTGATGATCCCCGAATCCAGCAACATCCATTGAAGGAGAAGGCAAGAAGCATTACCGTTGCCAGGTCCCAGCCTACTTTGGTGGTGAAAGCATCCACTGGCATTGCCAGTGTGCTGGCCCTGGCCAAGGTGAAACTCAGCTGAAGCCAATGCCTAAGACAAAAGCAGCATCTGAGTCTCAAGGGTCCAAGGGAAATGACACAGGCTGTAACTGAGGAAATTCACCACTGGCAATATGTACTTCCTCCCAGAAAGGCAAGGGGAAGGAAGTAGTTGCTGCAGAGAATGAGGAACAAGCTGTTGAGGTCAATTGAGGTTGGCCAACTTGAGTTCAGAAGAGACAAAAAGGTTCAAATACCGGTTCGCCACCAATTGCCAGCAGCGCACCACAACATGATGTTGCTGACTCGACCATAATGCAGGTACATAAGTACCTGCACTCATGAATTCACAGTGCATACCCATTGTTGCTGGACAGACCAAGACTTTAAAATGTCTCAAAGTCACTCCGGAGTCGGTGTCACCAATGCAAAATGCGCCGAAGGAGGATATCAAGATGGTGAGTACATCGGTGTATGATTGAAGATTTGCTAACATTTGGCAGGACACTGATTGTCAAGAGCTGGTTCCACCATGTGATGGTTGCATTAAAGTATGTCATTTATTAATGTCATGTATTTATCTTTCATGTCACAAGGCGAATCATTTGTCCTACAGGATGTGGCACCACAGGCGCCAAACTTCAAGCCTGTGGCTGTTGTTCCCGGCACAAACTTAAATGTTCTCATGCCAAAGCCAAACCTGGTGAACAAGGCCGAAAACGATCCTGCTCACGCCGCCAGCTGATGACAGAAGGTGATTTCACAATCTTGATTTTAAGATATCATTGACTTGGTGCAGATATGCTGGTGTCTGATAATGACGCCGCCATCGCCACTACCACCACCACATTGCCACCACTTGTTAGTTGTGTGACTTTGCACTTAATTAGTTCAAGGACTTTCAAGACTTTCAGTACACTTTCGAGACATTGAGGACACTTCAATGACCGCACTTTTGGGACACTTTTAAGGACATTACCATGATAGGCATTGTTTACATTTATTTACATAAACTCGTCCATAGTCAGAGTTCATAGTCTTATATGCCTTGTGCATTGACTCTGAACTCTTAGGTATGATACATTTATATAGATACTTAATATATGTGTGCATTGACTCTGAACTCTTAGCTTGAACAAATACCACTGGCCACCTCTGTCCCACCAATCACAACCCTGTCCCTAGAGGGTGAGACACCACCACCTGCAGCGCAATTGCTGTCCTTGATAAAGGATCCTGCAATTAAGTCTGTTTCCACTGCTCCACAGCAACAGATGGACGTGGATGATTCTGGTGATGGGCTCATGAAAGTGTTGGAAGGATGACCTTGGGGGTGATGCAAGACTCGGTGCATGTGATTGCCAGGAATGCTGCTCTTCAAGACCGTGCTGCCAGCCTCTAGACAAACATTGCTCAGCTCAAGGCCAAGAATACCACCGCCACAGAGCAGTTGAATGCAATGCAAGCCAGGATCACCTCTCAGGATGCCGCTCTACTTGAATTGCAAGGCCTGTGGGCAGAGGTAGCGGCGTTGCAAGATGAAGTCAAGATGTTGTGAGTGGAATCAACCACCAGGGATCAGCAGCTTCGCCGTGCTCAAGACCAATTGGGCCAACAAGAATGTACCACCACCGCCCTTCAGGATGCCTACAATGCCATCTGTCAATGTCTTACCGGACAGCCACATTCTTTATCTTCCCCCTTTGCAAGCTCCCTGTATGTTGCCAACCCTATGTATGGCTGCGGTCAAAGCATGGTGCCTGTTGGCATGGGCCAGATGCAAGCCATGGAAGGCTTGTATTTCAACTTGCCATCATCGGTTGGCAACATCTCCAGTGGGTCCATGTTGGGTGGTCCAACTACTGGGCCATCTGTTACCAACATCGCCGGCAGCTCTCGTACCGGCGGAGACACCATGGCCGGGGCAGGGTCAGGTGTAGCCCACTGCACCTGGTAATAGATAGATATTATATTAGGTTTGGTTCCTGTCTACTATACTCTGGCAGTTCTTGAGTAGATGTAGAGCAGTTTTCATGTACAGTAGCAATGAATTTGTTTGTTGTTGCAGCGCAATTGGGACATCAATCTATCCTGCCAAACAATAGATTTGGTAGGTGGCGCCATCTTCCTATCTAATTGTGGCAAACATCATATACAGTAGGAGTGAACAGTTGTCATACACTACTGTTATTACTGATGACCAGAATCATTTCCTGCCCCTTCTTGGCTTTGGAGCTTCAACTATAGCCACCTTGCTCTGAGTTCTCTTGGCCGGCGTGTCACTGATTGGTGCAGCAGTGCACCGCTTCCCTGAATGTATCCTAAGTACAAATGATGTTGGTTCCTTCGAGGCCTTTGTGGCCTTTGCAGCCTTTGAAGCAGGCACCTTATTTACAGTCACATGTGCCTTTATAGTCTTATATGCCTTGTGCATTGACTCTGAACTCTCAGGTATGATAAATTTATATAGATACTTAATATATGTGTGCATTGACTCTGAACTCTCAGCTTGACTTCAAATAATCACCTCATTCATGACTGATACAACACTGTTTGCACCAGGAGATGTTCCTGATGTTTATTGCAATGTGGTCACACAATGCATTAACATAGATAACTCTCACCAATGTATTAATGCACTTAGGACACGCCACAACCCACAACAGAAGAAGAAGAACTATGGAAATGCCCATTACACTCCTAGCTGTGACCCTAATGCAATGGTCATAGATTGCATCTCTGATCAAGAACGATCTGAATGTATGAAGAAAGGACTATGCTTTGGATGCAGAAAGTCCGGACATCGCTTCAGCAGTTGTCCTGAAAGGAAGAAGAAAACCCTGGTCCAACAGGCCGAAATCAAGGAACTTCCTGATGAAGACGATGATGAAACTGTACGCAGGTTGACTCAGGATTTATAGAATGGAGAGACAAGACATCAATGTATGTTTCTCCCAATGTATTACTAAGACTTGTATGTGCTGTAGGACAAAGAAAAGAACTTCGTGTTCCCATTACCTTGCACTCCCAAACTCGTCTAAAAACTGTCGACACTACTGCTGTCATCAATTCCGGAGCAGCCGGATCCTTCATTTCTGAAGAATTTGTGAAACTCCACAAAATCACTCGAAAGAAGCTTGACAAACCTTTCAAAGTCACAACCGCTGACGGTACTTATATCAAAGGAGGACCAATCACACATTACTGTCTATTAATGGTCAAGATCAATAAACGCACCATGCTTGGCAAGTTTAACATCACCAAACTTGGCCGACAAGACCAGATCCTATTAGGGATCCCATGGCTTCGTGCAATGAAACCCAGTCATTGATTGGACCGCCAAAACCCTTACCCTATCCCAGACTCCTAATCCAATGAACTCGAAATCGATCTTGACAAAGACAGAAAGAAGGACAGTCTTCCCCTTGACTTCCCAGGGCATGAGAAAAAGCTAAAGTGGAAGAACTCAAAACTTCCACAACAGAAGAAGGTAGTAACCTTCAATAACCCTGTTGTTCCAAATGAATCAGAACCTACACCACAAACATTATCACCCGAACCTCGTGTGCAGTTACCATGAGCAGCATCACCAATTCCCCATGTAGGGAAACAAAGGAACGACTCTGAGCCTGAGCATTGGGCTAGACCTGAACCTATTGAGCAACAGCCAATGGAAGAACAGAACAAAGGAAAAAGGAAAGCAGAGGAAGAGTTACCTGTGGAAGACAGGATACAACAAGTACCAAAATTATCTCACTACTTTCCCGACTCACCACAGAATGCTTTGATTGGGGAGATCTCCAATGAAGAAGAACCGGTATCAGTGGATACCCCAGAGGAACCCATGCCCTCATTAATTCCAACTGAGGATGATGACATTCAACACCATGCAGGATGTCTGGCATGCACCAGAAGTATGCAAAGTTTCCTCTTATGAACTCGGAGATGGAGAATTCTTTGTGGAGTATGATACCAATGGAGTTAGTATGCGAATTATTGAAGATATACATAGCCAGAATACTGGAGACAGGAGGATTGCCAAAAGGAGGTAGACGTAGATGTCCACAATGGAGTTAGAGTGTGAGAAGCCACCTGAGTGACACCATCAAATGTTGTTATTAGTAATAATGTCAGGTACCTGACCTTGTTACTAAGTAGTAAGCCCTAGCAATAATCCACTATACCACCAAATAAACCAGCAGTCCAGCAGTCCCTTGGACGCCCTCACTGACACAATTAAATATAGTGGTGTAAAAGGCACGTGCTTCCAGCCTTCCCAGGATAAACTTAGATATCGGAGGTAATCCTCCACCGCATAATGTCGAATGCTGACTCAACTGTTGCCACCATCAGCATGCTCATCATTGTCCATGGTGAGCTCGCTATTTCCCTCATTCTTGCTCAAATGTCTTGCCTTTTTTTTAAATTCCCATTCACTATTACGCATGTAGTCCTCAAGGAGTCTATAGTTTGTTGTATCTGACATAAGCCTCTTAGTTTCTTTGTGCCTCATTGTTGACTGCAAGTTCAATCACCATGTCTCAATGCAAACGCAAATGCCTCTCTACTACAATGTCCGTCAAAGAAACATATGTTCTCCCCACAGGCTCTCTACTCCCCACAGGCTCTCTATGCACCACAGAGGCAAGTCTCACTCAGATTGGCTCAGAGACAGAGTGAGACACTTGTTGGCAGATACTTGATTTGCGAGCTCGTATGTGAATGGTTGGAATGACTTTATTCACTTGACCTATGTATGTATCTACAGCATGTTTTAATGCCATACCCTGATTTACCAATATACACTTCGCTACCTGCTGCTATCACTTTCAGTATCAGTATCACTGATGAGCTTCTTGCTTTTAGGCCCACCGACAGCCTTCTTTGTGATCTTACGGCGCTTGTATACTACCTTGCCCTGTGTTAGTTGTGTGACTTCGCACTTAATTAGTTCAAGGACTTTCAGGAATTTCAGGACTTTCAGGACTTTCAGTACACTTTCGAGACATTGAGGACACTTCAATGACCGCACTTTTGGGACACTTTAAGGACATTACCATGATAGGCATTGTTTACATTTATTTACAAAAACTCGTCCATAGTCAGAGTTCATAGTCTTATATGCCTTGTGCATTGACTCTGAACTCTCAGGTATGATACATTTATATAGATACTTAATATACCTGTGCATTGACTCTGAACTCTCAGCTTGACTTATAACAGTATTTGATGATAAACCTCCAAGCAATCAAGTGAGATGGCAACTGTTGGCTGGAGAGGAGAGCAACCAATAAATCCCTGCCTGATTAGAGACATTGGCTCCCTCATTTAGGCGTTGGCAGAACGAGCATGAAATATTGAGTTTCTGCATCCAATCAACATGTTAATATGTATCATAATTTCAAAATGTACTTACTTGAGAGGGTGACAGTCATGACCTGAAAATGTGAGCAATCATTGCTGTGTGGTGTGCTTGAAGCTTTTATTATAAGTCAAGCTGAGAGTTCAGAGTCAATGCACTCATATATTAAGTATCTATATAAATGTATCATACCTGAGAGTTCAGAGTCAATGCACAAGGCATATAAGACTATGAACTCTGACTATGGACGAGTTTATGTAAATAAATGTAAACAATGCCTATCATGGTAATGTCCTTAAAGTGTCAAAAGTGTACTGAAAGTCCTGAAAGTCCTTGAACTAATTAAGTGCGAAGTCACACAACTAACAGCTTTGTCCAGAGGTGTTGCACCATTCTTCCAGGTGAGATATGCATCCACTAAGTCTGTCATTTGCTGGGACCATGCTTCATGCATCTGGTGATTACAAAGGAGATGCGACCATGGAGCTCGTGGCCAATCATGACAGCAACCTTGAATACTAGTAACAATTGTAAACAAATCTAATGATGTGTTGAAGTACTCACCATTGGATAAGTTGGAAGGTGCTAGCATCACTATCATCCACATCCGCATCTAATTGTTCAGGAGGAGCATTGGCTTCACTCCCATAACCACTCTCGCCAGCATCATTGGCATCTATGTCAGCTGAAAATCCAGGATCATCTACTACTGCTTTTCAGGCATTGATAGCAGCTTCAGAAATGAGTTGGCATGTTTCTGCAGTTATGTTACAACCATGCAAAACTGGGGCTTCTAAGAAGTCCTGGTCTTACATGGGGTTGTACCAGAGGGACGGAAAGTCGAAGGGACTTGGCCTCAGCTCGTACACTGTGCCCCTTACCCGAGTATGTGCCCTTAATTTTGGATGAAGTCGAAGAGGGAGTTATAGTGAAGTCCAGATGGAGTCCGAATGAACTCTGTAGGACAGGATAGCTCGATAGAGCTCCGAAGGACTTCCGGATGAGCGCTGGAATGCGCCAGAACTAATTCTGGATGGTAGGGAGTAATGGTAAGACTACTGGAACAAGTTCCAAGTAGAATGGATGAAGGATGGACTCCTGGACAAAGTCCAGGGCAGGATAGGAGCAAAGCTCTGGAGGGACAGATGATCCATAGGTGTCGGAGGATAGGATAGGATAGGTCCGGAGGACCAGAGGTCCGAAGGTCTGGAGCTCGGAGAAGCAGAAGAGCAGAAGAGCAGAAGAGCAGAAGAGTGGACGAGCAGATGATCGGATGAGCATAGCTCTATGGATCTTAGGGGAAGTGTTGACTACTAGAGAGGAGTAGGTCTAGATATGGTATAGAAATAGTATAGACTACTCCGGACAAGGTCCGGAATAGAAACAGACAGGATAAGACTACCAAAGGTAGAGTCAGAGGTGAAACAGATGAGAGACAGGAAACGGACGAAGTCCGAAAAGGATATAGGACAAAGGATCAAGGCTCCGGCCTAGGAAATGATCCCATAGGTCTGAGTCAGAAGCTTACAAGGGCTGGAGCCCAAGTGCGAGAATGGAAACGGATTTATATAGTCAAAGGAATATACAGAAGTAGGAAAGCAATGATCAGATTGAGGTCTGCAGGAGTTGTACTACAAGTTTATATACTGTAGGTAGCATGCCGGAAGGCAAGTAAGGATAGTCCGAGGCTATGTTTGAGGCATTGTGGAACACAAGGCTATGAACTCGGCCATAAGACTTGTATGAAATATCTTATCAAGATGGAAGTCAAGATAACCAAAAGCCAGAGGTGCAGAGATAATCAAAAGCCGGACACAGGTATTAACCTAAAAGGAGTAACGTGCAGGTGCACAGGAATAGTTTCGGATATGGGCATGGATCGGATATGGACACGGATCAGATATGGACACGGATCAGATATGAACATGGACCAGATGGGTGGATCAGATCGGATGGATGGATTGAGTTGGATATGGATATGGATTAGATA
This sequence comes from Suillus spraguei, assembly GCA_016800925.1. Lineage (NCBI taxonomy): Eukaryota > Fungi > Basidiomycota > Agaricomycetes > Boletales > Suillaceae > Suillus > Suillus spraguei. Next base: position 24,758 of record JABCPU010000050.1, on the reverse strand, counting down.
TGGATGGATATGGATTGGAGTGGATGGGTGGATTGGATATGTGAGCTGGATTGGATGGGTGGACTAGGATGTATGGATTGGGTGTCCGGATGTCTATGGATCGGACCTGAATGTACGGTATATAACAAGTTAGAACTACATATTTTAATATTGAATGCCTAAAGCTAGGGTAGAGGGCACAATGACATGACTCACATAGTGCATTGGCTCATTGCTGTTCTTCAAAGGCCAGTCGATCCTTCCGTATCTGAGTAATACTTGCCTTCATGGTGCGTAGAGAGCCTGTGGGGAAAACATATGTTTCTTTGATGGACATTGTAGTAGAGAGGCATTTGTGTTTGCATTGAGACATGGTGGTTGAACTTGCAGTCAACAACGAGGCACAAAGGAACTAAGAGGCTTATGTCAGATACAACAAACTATAGACTCCTTGAGGACTACATGCGTGATAGTGAATGGGAATTCCAAAAGGCAAGAAATTTGAGCAAGAATGAGGGACATAGCGAGCTCACCGTGGACAATGATGAGCATGCTAATGGTGGCAACAGTTGAGCCAGTGTTTGGCATTATGCGGTGGAGGATTACCTCTGATATCTAAGTTTATCCTGGGAAGGCTGGAAGCACGTGCCTTTCGCACCATCATATTTAATTGTGTCAGTGAGGGCGTTCAAGGGACTGCTGGACTGCTGGTTTATTTGGTGGTATAGTGGATTATTGCTAGGGCTTACTACTTAGTAACAAGGTCAGGTACCTGACATTATTAGTAATAATAATGTTTGATGGTGTCACTCAGGTGGAGAAGTAGGAACTTTTGGATGAATGGTCAGGATAGGACCTGGATGGAAGCAGGATTGATCAGCTCTGAGATCAAATGTATGGTATATGACAGTGTTGGAAAATGTGCTTTGGACTTTGGCTTCACACCTCAGGTGCCATGACATTAACAGATTGACTCTTGAGTGCATCCTGGGCAGGCTTCTTCTTTGTTTGTCAATATGTCTTCATTTGTGTAGTTTGAAGCTGGCCAATGCAGCCACCTTGCCCTTGGTTACTTCGTTCAGAATGGCAGGGCTCATCTTCAACTGCATAGGATAAATAGAATGTATGTCAATCAAGTGAGGAGAATAATAAACTCACCATCAGAAATTGGTTTCTTGTGTTTGCCCATGTAATGAACTTACTCTCTAAGACTCTGAGAAAGCCACAGCTTAACTTAACATTGTTCTGAACTCTGCCATCATATTTCCTAATACATAATCTGAAATGAATGCTCTGCAGAAGCAATCTGTCTGAATTACTTGACAACTAATGAGACAAGCTGTGATACAAAAAAATATTGCAATACATTGTGACAGATTGGATGTGTATGTTAAAATTGCAAGGGAGGAGATCATTACTACACTGCAGAAGAACTTGACTTACCAGAAGAACTTTACTTGCCAGAAGAACTATCTACCCCTGAAGAAATAGACCCCCCCGAAGAACTAGTAGAACCACTGGTTGACGTGCTAGTCACAGGCCCTGTATCTTCATCTGTGGATGGTGCGATGACCCTTCTGTTCAAAGGTCTCTCAGGCTCAACCTCATCATGACCATTAAGTGCATGACGATGCTTTGTGCCACTGAAGCTGTGATGGTACTAGTCACAGTACTGAAAGTGAGCCATCTTGTAGACAACAACAGACATGAAGGTAACATCTGTCTCCCAGTCACATATGATCGTGCTTAGTGTAAGAAGAGCGCTGTGGTTGCAGTACATCTAACTTGGTGCACATCACAGACTTGTCCATGTCCATGCCTTGGTTCAAAGCAATGCTGATCTGGCCATATCAAGTGTTGGGAATAGTATCTGAAAGTGATGTCAGTACCTATCAGACAAGTCATATAAATTACTCACTCCATATGCCACATGAGAATTTTTGACATTAATAATGTTGTTGTCCTCCTTAAGCCAGATAAAGTACTCAACCTTAGACACATGGATCCAACTGTGATCCATCGCTTTAACAGGACCGAATAAGTTGTCAGCATCTCTATGTGGTGTAATAGATGTGTACGTGTGCAGAGATTTGTCGGTGAGTGCTGTACTATAAGTGGAGGAATCTTCTGAGGGCACTTCATAGTGAGTCCCCTCAGATATGAGGATGAATAAAATGAACTAAATTTCATGGTGAGTGAGGAGGACTTTCTCTATCTTCTTGAGTGTAAGACATCTGAATTGAGAAAACACGGTCTCCATGTACCACAGAACCTCAGTCTCCACTGCCTCTGAGGTAATAGAGGTCAGGGTTAGTTGCATATCAGGGATAGTGAAGATATCCTCCAAATAGATGTCTGGGTATGACATTGAGGGAACGAAGCTCACTTAAGATTGCAGATGATATCTCACTTGTTGTTTGGTCATAAACTGGGTGGGGGGAGTATATAATGAGGACCATGGTGCATGGAAAGTATGTTATCCTAAATCATATGATTATGTATACAGAGATTCCCACAATGATGTATACTAACTTTGCTTTCAAAAAATGCATCTTATCCCCGCTGATTGAGTGGAACATGGTCACAAAGGCACATTGGTAAAACACACTGGTTCTACTTGTACTTGCTTTAGAGCGCCTATAATTGTGTCAGCACATCTGCCTGTTGAATCATCATAAGAATTCGGTTATGTATGATAATAGATTGAGTTGACCTCTTGAGACAAAGATATTATTCAAAGTTAAACCATCTAATAGATTTTCAGTTGCAAGTTGTCTGACTTCCTTGGGTTTGCCTAAGCCTGTTATAAATATGTAGTTAATAATTGGCTAGTCACTTACTTAATGTTGTGACAGAACTTGACTGTGCCTTTGATTTCAACCAAATCACAGTTGAGGATTTAGAGGTCGTCATTATATCCTCGTTGGACTTCACTTCTGTTTTTTTTTTGCATGGGTGTAGTAGTATGGTGGACTGCTGGTGGAAGATCCAAAAAGTGTTGCCATTGTACAGTGATTTTCAGGGTAAGCAAATGGGGTATGAGGACATGCGCTGGGGTGCCTGGAGCTGTCATTGCCTTTTGTAATAATGAAGCAGTTAATAAAAAAAGGTGTCCAAAAATATATATAGTCTAACCAGCTAAGTCACATGAATGGCCCATCTAAGAAGCCCCTGTCTAGATCCATTCTTGATGATGGAGTATGTAGAATAATTGCTTATTCCAGAACTTGTTTAAGAAAAATTCTGTAGAGTGATCCATGCTAGTCTCTGCCATCAACTGTGGCTCTGCTAAATCACCAAACCAGGGTATAAAATGGATGGGCACCTGGATTCGTGTGATTTTGATCACATCACCAATCCAATCTCCATTTGCTCGGTAGGCATGTCATAGTACATACATACCAGTTGATTTATCCAATCTGACAACATCTAGACATTCAACATAGGCATATATGTGCCCGCATATGAATATTGTGTGATTGGGCAAAAAATCAAATGGAGGTGAGCGACACAATGCCCTACATCTATTATATCAGCAACATAACATCATGGGTGGAGCAGGAACAACTTACCTTCAAGACTGCTCTTTGGCCATTTGGATATTTTGTCTGAATTAATGAGGACTGAATCATACCGACCATAGGGCTAGTTCTTTGAGGGTGGTTCTGCCAGTATTGCCTGTGAGGGTTCAAGTTGGCTTGCGTCATGGAAGTTTTTCAATTGAATGCGCATCTTGCACCAAATTGGAATGTGTTCAAAAGGGGGCGAGCTTAGCACCTGCCACCAATGCGGAAGTCATCAGGTGCCTCGATATGGTCCAGATAATCAGATATCACAGGGCAAAGGTCAGGAAGCAAGGAGTGGACAGCAGCTTTATCAACAGTCATATTTGTGAGGGTGGGTTGATAACCTAGATGATAAGCTGCAATAGAAGTTGAGAATGTGTGATAAGGATGAGGTACTCCTGGATGATCACCATTGATGAGTTGATGGGCATGTGAGAAAAAATAGTCCTTGACAGGACATCAGACCATCTTGCTATTGATGGCTTCATCATCACTTTCATCACCGATATTTTCCTGTTCACATACATAAAGTGCAAGATCAAAGAGATCTACTTTATCATGATGGTCAAGGTAGTGACACACTTGCGCATCATAGCCATGGTTATTTCCAGCTCTTGCAGGCACCTTCATGACAGCAATATGCGCATGCTCAGTCAGATCTGCTGACCACTGCATGAGTGTGCCATGTGACCAGAAGGGTCCAGATGGCCATCATGAATTGGGCAGGAGCAGTACCAGCAATAACACCAACAATATAGCACTGGATGTTGCAATAGTCTCATCCCAAAGTTTGATTTAAGTGAAAGATACCTTCTTTGAAAGTACAATACCCAGTGCACATCTGAAGTAATGAAAAACAAAAGTCGATCTCTTTGGCACTGACTACGTCAATGCACCAGGCACAGTCATGGTCAAAGAACATTTTGTGAAAATAATGAAGTGACTCTGGCATCAGGAAAGAAGAAGGATCTGCAGTGACCCAACCTGCCCAGAAAGGCTGTTGAACGCCATTTAGATGATATTGCTTACATGCCTTGAAGAATGCCACAATTTTGGATGGGGAGACAGATGCGAGAACTTTTCAAATATTGGCAAGCATGGACAAGCCTTTATGAAGAGGGTGGCGGTCTGGGTCTCCAAAGTTGGCACATAAAGCCATAGTGACAGGCAATGCATTCATGGAAATAATATCTGCTCAACCCTGCTGGATCACTCATCATGATGCCCAGGCGTGCAGCTTGTTTTAAGGGCTCAATTACAATGTCAATGCATTGATGAAGCAACCGGTCCACTAGAACATTATGCATGCATTTGACCTGATGGATAAACTTTGCCACTGGAAGTAGAGCAAGAGGGCTATATGCCTGAAGGGATCCTTTAACATATACATTAGGGTCAATGTTGGCAAGAATGATGAGGAGCGGATGGGCATAGCAGTTGCCAGCAAAGTTGCTGACCTTAGTCTTATCTGAGGAGAGAACCACACCAAGTAGGGTCGCACCATCAGGCAAGCCTTCCTATACATTGGTTACTTTGCCAAAGAAATGTTAGTTGTGTGACTTCGCACTTAATCAGTTCAAGGACTTTCAGGACTTTGAGGACACTTCAATGACCGCACTTTTGGGACACTTTAAGGACATGACTATGATAGATATTGTTTACATTTATTTACATAAACTCATCCATAGTCAGAGTTCATAGTCTTATATGCCTTGTGCATTGACTCTGAACTCTTAGCTTGACTTCAAATAGGTTATGAGCCCTGCACTTTAGCAGCCCAATCTACCACCAGCACTAACGACCTCCCACTCGCCCTAAACCACTCCTATCTGGTTCCCCCACCCTTCAAAGGCCTTAGGAACCAATTGGAGAGAGTTGTTTTGAGCTTTAGGTTACTGTGTTGAAAGATTGTTGGAAGTTCATTGTCTTTGGACAATGTAGTCCACATTTTCGCTCCTTTTGCCTCCCAGGTGCACCAGGCTCCCCACCATTATTCCCTAGCCTTCTGTCGCTGAAAATTGGCGAAGACTGCTATTACCTTGAGTTATACCAAGCCCTTGCCCTTACTTTGTCCCACTCCTGCCCTGCAGCTTGTAATGAAAGTGCAAGGCAGGTGAGTGGTTTATGGAGACTCAGAAGGACTGGGAGGACGTGGGACAAAGGTCCATCTAGCATAGATATAGATAATGTCAGATAAGTAGTGATTCAATTGGTCCTCCAGAAACTACCAGGTTGCCGAACAACACTTAGGTTATTGATAGCAGGGTGGTGGGCAAGAAAACAAATGAGCGTGGATGGCATGCAATCAGCATCAACCCGGAGTTGATGAGCATTGGGATGGCCAAGTACCACAGGAGTTTGTCCCAGTGTGCAGAGCTGAGTTTGATGTGACTAAGTTGAAGCTTCTCCAAATGAGAAGAATGGATAGTCTGGATCGTGAAAGGAAGGAGCTCTGGGGAAAACTGTTACGACCATGCAAAACCAGAGATTAGTAAGAAGTCCTGGTCTTACATGGGGTTGTACCAGAGGGTTGTAAGTCAAAGGGGCTTGGCCTCAGCTCGTACGCTGTGCCCCTTACCCGAGTATGTGCCCTTAATTTCGGATGAAGTCCAAGGGAGAGTTCTGGTGGAGTCTGGATGGAGGGTCCGGACGAACTCTAAGGCAGGATAGCTCGACAGAGCTCTGATAGACTTCCAGATGAGTGCGGGAATGTGCCAGAACTATTTCCAGAAGGTAGGGAGTAATGGTAACACTACTGGAACAAGTTCCAAGTCGAACAGATGAAGGATGGTCCGCTGGACAAAGTCCAGGGCAGGATAGGAGCAGAGCTCCGGAGGGAAAGATGATTCATAGATGTCAGAGGATAGGATAGGATGGATCCAGAGGACTAGGGGTCCGAAGGAGCGGAGGAGCGGAGGAGCGGATGATCGGACGAGCATAGCTCTGTGGATCTTAGAGGAAGTGTTGGCTACTAGAGAGGAGTAGGTCCGGATATGGTGTAGAGATAGTATAGACTACTCCGGACAAGGTCCGGAATAGAAACAGACAGTATAAGACTACCAACGGTAGAGTCGGAGGTGAAACAGATGATAGACAGAGATGGACGAAGTCCGAAAAGATTATATGACATAGGATCAAAGCTCCGGCCTAGGGAGTGATCCCATAGGCCTGAGTTGGAAGCTTACAAGGGCCGGAGCCCAAGTGCAAGAACGGAGATGGAGTTATATAGACATGATAACAGGATACAGAGTAATCAAAGGAATATACAGAAGTAGGAACAATGAATCAGACTAAGGTCTGCAGGAGTTGTACTACAATTTTATTTACTGTAGGAGCATGCCGGAGGGTAAGTATGGATAGTCCGAGGCTATGTCTGAAGCATACGGAAACACATTAGTAAGTACAGCGGGACATAAGGCTATGAACTCGGAGATGAAGCTCGTACAAAATACTTATCAAGACGGAGGCAGAGATCACCGAGAACCGGAAGCACAGAGATACCCAGAAGCTGGAGACACAGGTATATTCTAAAAGGGGTAATGCGCAGGTGCGCGGGAATAGTTCGGATATGAACTCGGATCGGATATGGACACAGATCGGATATGGACATGGATGGATATGGATTGGAGTGGATGGGTGGACCGGATATGTGAACTGGATTGGATGGGTGGATCAGATATGTGTAGGTTGGGTGTCTGGATGTCCATGGATTGGATTTGATCTAGACCTGAATGTACGGTATATGACAAAAACAATATCCCTGAGGATGCCTCAAAGGCTTTGAGGTGATTGGCACCTCTGTGCTCCTGAATTCAGGTAAGTCTAGTGACAGCTGATGGGCCAACAAAAAGGCAAAATCCCATGCATGTCAGTTCTTTGCAGCCGGAAGCATGGATGTTCTTGAGGAATCTAATTATCTGAGGGAAAATTGGCAAAGCAAGAATGTCGAAATTCCAGAAAAGTGTGATGTATTGTATGGATTTGTGAGGGACGGATTGAAGGAAGTGCAAAATGCAGGTAGCTGTGGGGCTCGCAATTCAGAATCCAACCAACACAGCATCATATGCGGCGGGTGGAAGTTATCCATCTGTATCCAGGTGGACAATACGTCAAAGTTGAGCAAATCTACATGGATGTGAAACAGGTCCTTTGTATTTGAAGTCAAGCTGAGAGTTCAGAGTCAATGCACAGGTATATTAAGTATCTATATAAATGTATCATACCTGAGAGTTCAGAGTCAATGCACAAGGCATATAAGACTATGAACTCTGACTATGGACGAGTTTTTGTAAATAAATGTAAACAATGCCTATCATGGTAATGTCCTTAAAGTGTCCCAAAAGTGCGGTCATTGAAGTGTCCTCAATGTCTCGAAAGTGTACTGAAAGTCCTGAAAGTCCTGAACTAATTAAGTGCGAAGTCACACAACTAACAGAGTTTGTGTAAATAAATGTAAACAATGCCTATCATGGTAATGTCCTTAAAGTGTCCTCAATGTCTCGAAAGTGTACTGAAAGTCCTGAAAGTCCTTGAACTAATTAAGTGCAAGTCACACAACTAACATTGTATCATCCAGGATGTCCTGTGGTAGGGGAATCGTGATGAAGGGAGGTGAGTTCGCGGTGTAAGTCGCCTGGTGGTACATAAGTAAGATTCTTGTATGTGAGAATTCCGTCACTCAATTTCCAGTCAGAAAGAGCAGATTGGAGTGGAGGTGGAATAGAGGAGTCTGTTAGCACTTGTAGCACTGTATGTACTACGGGATCAACCGCATATGAGATACATAATCTGTCCATAAAAGAGGTATTGATAGTGTTAATGAATATAGAGTCAGGAAGGAGTTGAATACTAGTATTATCTTTTTCGATGTTGTCGTCTGGAAGGTGATCTGTTCTACGAGATAAGAGATCTGGGATGATAAGTTCTTTTCCTGGTATGTGTTGGATAAGGAGTTTGAATTAGGACAGGAAGGTTTGCCATCAAGCTTGGCATCTGTTGAGGTCTTGGACAGGGAAAGGGGAGTTAGAGTGCGAGAAGTGGGCACATTCGGATGGGCAATCCGGACAGGATCTATGGACCGGATGGAAATAGAATCGATTGGATCTGATTGGATATGGTCAGATCTGGGATCAAAAGTATGGTATATGACAATATCATGACGTTCTTCACAGACTTCTATTTTTTCTGACTCCTTGTAGAACTCCTTACTATAGATTGTGAATACATAGAATAGTACTTGTGATTATGTAGCAGGCGATCATTGATGCATCGCCCATTCTTAATATTCACACGCCCACCCAGTATGCCCCTGTATATATTAGTGGGCGAATGGGACTTGGGTTGTGTACAATAAAATTATGTTGTGTCCGACATCCACAAATTTCCACAACCACACCTGCAATGGAGTAAACCACTATTGCAATGGTAAGCTAGTCCACAATTAGTCATTCACTACAAATACTGACCTTGCGCCTTGATAGCTTTCTTTCCGCTACTACTACCTTGACACGACATAATTGAGTGCACTTTGCATAAACTTAGCATAGACTTTGTGTAGACTTTATGTAGATGTATGTGATATCTTGAGTTCACTTGTAGTGCTGAAACTAATTATGTAGCCTACAGAAATAATGTCCAAACGCACTGTATTGAATGATGATGCACCAACAGCAAAACACATCAGAATCGATGAAGGTGAGTAGTGATATGATACAACATTGTCCATCTCGTTATTCACGTGTATCACAGGGAGTCAGTGTCAGAGTTGGACAGCACCCCTGGCAGATGAGCGTGCATGGAGGATCTTAGAAGAGTTCCTTACCACCGACATGACATACCCACTGATGGAGGAAGCCTTTCTATCCTACCTCGGCAATCAATATTCTGAAGATGATTGGAAGGAATCCCACAATGCATTGTTCTCTGGTGATGGTGATGACAAAGTTGCCTTGGAAAATCTTTGGGTTGTAAAAGCGAAGCACATGCCCTTGGCCTCCTGTGCACCCAAAGATTCTGTTACAGACAGGTGATTGTCCCGGGTGTATGTTTGACCTTGGCCTAGACCAGCCAAAGTAAGTGAAATGTTCTGATACAATTTGTATATTCTACTAAACAGTAACCGAAGTTCAAAAATCCCTACCTCAATCTGGATGCAAAAGATGATGATGACGAGGAGGCACAGGAGCAAGACAACAACAACAACAACAACAACAACAATGACAACAACAATGACAACGATGGCCTCTTTGAGTCCTGCAAGGTGACACACTTGCCAGGATCATCATCAGCTGCTAGGTTTGCCGCAGTTATTGATCATCTCGCGAATAGATTTGAGGACATGCAGAGCAACTCATCACAAGATAATCAGCTTCTTCCCTCCTCAATATCTGGATTGATCACTTTGGCTTTGGCTCGATCACAAGATGAGAGAATGTATCTTCTTCATGTCCAATGTAAGTCTTTCTAACGACGTAGTTATCATTCATCACTCATCAATCACAGGAAATGTCACAGACTACATTACTTCAACACCTTCGGAAGGAGAACTTTCATGTTATAGTGTCGGTTTGGCTAGCAGGCCAACTGCACATGTGGCAGACAGCTCTAAAACCATTGCCGAATCCCTTTCCTTCTCACTCTACCTTGCCATAAAACAATATGTCCGTATATCGGATGAAGAATGTGAAGTAGTCAAGCAGTCCTGCAGAAAATTCCCCAACCCAGTGTGGGTGAGGTTCAAGCATGACAAGTACAAGGGTGACATAGCCCAAGTCTTTGATTCCGACTTACCGGATGATTTTGTCACGGTCCTAGTTCCCCCACAGGAGTTCCCTTATCCCATGTCTCAGGGATCTCGATCACTACTCGACCAATCCCGCCTGCTGACTGGGGATGCGGTCACTGACATCAAACGCAGCGAGGAAGTTGTAGGATGCAAGTACAAAGGAGAAAGATATTACATGGGCCTCCTACTAAAGAATGTCCACCGTGATCGCCTGGAATGTGTCGTCTGCCCTCATGCTGACGACATTCAGCTCCACCTACAATGTAGGTGGGACCAAGCCTTCCTCAAGACAACTGTGGTTGCATGTTCCAAGCAGTTCTTGCGCGTAGGCGATATGGCTAGGATTGTCAAAGGAGACCTTAGCTCAGGAATTGGTCAGGTCGTCTTGACCAACCATCCTACTGGTTCTGTCACATTGTAATTGTTCTTGAGTGGTGGCCAAATTAAGATTGACATTTGATTAGAAGACATAGAACATGTATTTCAGGTCGGTGATACAGTTCGAGTGGTAGCAGGCCCATACTTAGGTGTGGAAGGGCACATCATTCAGATGGCAGATGATGTATTTCGTCTTTGTCAAGACATCTCAAAGGAAGAGGTGATTGTCTTTTCAATTGAATGTTTCCAAAAATCATTGAACACACAAAATATAGGTGGAAGTTTCGAAGTACTATCTAGACCATCACCCTCTGAGTCATACGCTGCAAGCACGGTTGCCAATGCAGCAACTTTTTAACCCTCCCTCCGATATTGAATCTATTCAAAAAGGGGATCACATAGAAGTGCTTATGGGGCAGCACATTGGGAAATCTGGAATTGTGCACTGGCTCCCCAAGGCAGGGAATGATTTGTGGTTCCAGGACGGATCTTCAATCATCCCAGTTCCCATTGTGGCTGTTTGGCAGATTCACAACCTCCAAACACTGCAGTATACACAAGACAAGGGTTATGATGTCAAGCCCGGAGATGTCATGAGAGTCGCCCATGGACCAGAGTATCCAATGAAAGGGGTCATGTGAAGCGTTGACTTTTCAAATGCTTGCTTAACCCTACTCTCTGAGATAGACCACTTGTTAGTAAGTACTAATTCTTCTCAACTTATGCGCATCTGACTTTTGACAGGTTAATGTTCCCATCAGATTCATGATCAAGATACACAACACCAGCTTGGATTCTTTCAAGAAGGACATTGGCCAAGAAATTTTTATTATTGGGGGTGACCATAAGGGCTACTGAGCCACGCTGTACAGTTACAACTCCAATGATTGCACTGTTGCCCTGCATGGGCAGCAGCGCACCAAGATGCAACTCAAAGATGTTGCTACCAGGTAAGTGACCGCACATGTTTGTAGTGAATTGGTTTCATAGGTATTTAGGTATGGAATGAGGTTGAATGGTGTTATACTCAAAGGAACCAACATGTTATCTTTCTGCGAGATGCAGAGAAGATCATACTTGGCACCGCAACCTCAAAGCATCACTCCCCCCCTGAAAAGGTTTCTTAAGGTTGTCAGCTTCCATTGTAGATCCTAGTATGTCATCATCCACGTGGACCATGTGGACCGCCAGCCCCGAGGGTCATGATACAGCTGGTAATGCTTCGTCTAGCCTTAATATCAATATCTCACAAACTGCCAGACCTGACCCCTGGACCATCAACATCAATGACATGCTAGATAACATTGATGCCAGAACGGAGAAACCCAAAGAGAGTGAATCCTGCCAGAGAAGCATCACAGCATTCCCACTCATTTGATTACAGACCCACTATCCTGGTTGATGGACAAGGAATTTTCTTCTAAGTTTACAACTTATCATGCAATGTTGAAAGTCCTGTCCTCCTTCATGGGAGGCAGGTTACACAATCGATTTGTGTCAACAGCGTGTCCTGACCCCTTCCTTGATCAGAATGGACCCGCCCCTGAGGGCTGTGTTGCAGTGTTCTGCTCATAAAATGGTGCAGGCGCTGTGATTCAGTACTACCATATACCTGCCACGGATCTGAGCCCAGCCCCTCGCGCAAAAAGAACCAGCAGTGTATTATTCTGGATTGAAGTCATCGCAGTTCTATCTTCAATATAGCTAAGTGTTACCTCAAGAAGAACACCATAGATATCACAATTATCCCATCAAAAGTGATCAATTTGTGTTTTGATCAAATTTGTCTTTTAGAGCAGTCATGCATGACTATGTAGTATTACTGTACCATTGTGCTATTACCTTTCCATAATCATATGCTGAATGCCCAACGAATTCCTTATGAATGCACGATGAATGCACAGCCAGCGCCCATGTCATTTTCCCATGCCTAAAACTTCACATTTTCCCTATCACATTTCACCACACGAAAAATTTGGGTTTAAACTGCCATGGGAAATGCCTTTTATTATATAATATCTTGCGCAACATTTTTGTGCACTCAAAAGTTTGGGTTTACCTTTTATTACAAATTTTTCACATTTGTATTGTCATTTTCCATGCTGAAAACTTCAAATATTCTTGACAACTTGAAATGTTTGTCAAAATGTATCACTCTGCACTATCATTTAATTGTTCATCCAAATTTCTTGTTGTGCTTGAGTCGAAATTCAAAGTGAAAATCCCTCATTTATCAGCCCCATTTTGATTCAAATCTTGCTTATGTGAAAACTCTGAAACTGCCAATGTGTTAAGTTCACAGTCTCCAACTTTTCTACTTCATGGGAGATAATGTGATGAATTCTTGGGAGGGTATGTTTCAACGGTCCTTCTTCTTTATATACGAGTACTGATAGGAAGTTCTGTGTTCTGAATTTATGTTAGGTATGTTTCACCCTAGTAGGTCTTGTTTCAACCTATGAAAGTCTGTTTCAACTTTGTCGTGTTCTCCTAATGTGTTTCTTCCTCCTTGATGAAGGAAGTGGTCTTTGGTTTATTATAAAGCTTAGTCAGATAGATAGTCTCTGAGTTTTACTTCTAGGCACTATTTTTGCCTTCACTTTAAGTCTTATGTAATCTCACTTGTTTTGAGAATCTATTGTAAAGTGGGTCTAGTATTACCTTCACTTTAGGTCTTAGGTTATTCTCACTAGTTTTGAGATTCTGAGTATAAAGAGGGAAGTTATTTTTTTTGTACATGCAAAAATGGGGTCCTTTTATACCTTTTTGGAATCCCCTTACTAAGCATGATTCATCAGCTGGATTGGTAAGAAAGTAGCTTTCAAACCAGGCCATACAAGAACACCTTCTTGTGCTCCTACTATCATTTTTCCTCCTATGTGTCACTGTCTACTCTCGTCCCGACGAGGCCTCCATCCTCGTCCTCTGTTATCTCATATGGCTTGCCATTGTCACTCCTTACCTCGCCAATGCTCGCCTTCTCCATTGCCACTAAATGTGCCCTCTTCGCACACCTTCTGCCTCCTTCATGCCTACATGTGCCTTTCATGCTTCTCACACTTCAAGCGCCTTCTCTGCACTCGACGTATTACCCTGCACGTCAACATGCACAACCTCCTGGTTCAGGGGAACTCCCCATTGGCTCTTAAAGACATTCTGGTATCATCTTATGCTTTATCCTTTTACCGTTTACCTTTCTTGACTCATGTGTCGCCTCATTGGCTCATACCCTTTATACCTTTGGCTCCGCACCTATGACTCTCCTTTGCACATGCATGCTTTCATGGGTTCATACACCTCTGACTCATTCATGAGCATGCATCCTCTTATTGGCTATCTGACTTCATACTTAATCTAGCAATACTTATGTATTTGTGCTCCACTTCAATCTTATGTATAAATACGCACAAATAGCCTTTGTACTTCTTTAACTTGAATCTACTTGATCTTTGACCCTGAACTTCCTTTCAATAAGCTTCCATAAGCTTATTGTCTATACTTTGACTTCTTAGAAGCTCATAGCTTCTAAGTCTATTCGTCATCATAGAACCCATTGCTGAGATGAGGTTGTGAGACAGCACATCGCGCCCACCTCCAACCCGACACAACTAGTGCACCCTGCGCTAGGCGACCGATATGCATGGGCTGCTGCTCCTTATAGAGTGCCTGGCTAGGTTGCTAACAATGTGATGTGATGAATCAGCCACTTACTAAGTACATTATAAATACAGTTTGTAATCTCACAAAGCATGACAGAAATAAATGAGTCATCACATGATCTGAATGAGATGAATCATCCTATTTACTAAGTATACTACAAATAAGGTTCAAAGTCTTATAAATTAAAAATGTCTTACAGAGAGAAGGTTCTGGAATATGTATAATAGAAAGAGATAGAATGTGAAAGAATTGTTCTAGAAGAATATATATATATGTAAGAGATGTAAGATATGAAACACATGAGGTTAAGGATAGTGTATAGCTTTAGCCATCAGCTCTTCCTATTTACTCCCAGTGCTCTTACCATAGTATAAGTATGGTATAAGTCACATACCATGTATGACAATATTCCAGTTGTTCTTGCTTTTGTCAAGGATTTTTATCTTGTCTAAGTCAGTTTGACTAACCATGATGGCCGAGACAGTCGCCTGTATGGAGGACATGGTAGTGATAGTGGGAATTATGGGGTTGGTGCTTGTGCTTGGAGGGCTGAGTGTCGTGCTCTTGGTGCAGGAGCTTTTAGAGTGGGCATGTGTTACAAGAACACCTTGCGCCCCTACTATCATTTTTCCTCTTATGCATCACTGTCTACTCTTGTCCTGACAAGGCCCCCACTCTTGTTCTCCGCTATCTTATATGGCTACCCTCATCATGCCATACCTTGTCTACGCCCGCCTCCTCCATCACTGCTGAACATGCGCACTCTTTGTGCACTTTGTGCTCACCTTTGCCTTTCACACCTTATATGTGCTTGTTCCCATGCCTCGCACTTTATGTGCACTCTTTGCGTTTCACACTTTCCTTTGCACTTCAACACATGCTACCCCTTGATTTACTCAACAGACTTGTTGGCTCTCAGACTACGACTGGTACCATCATCTCCTTTATCTCTTTCCATTTGTTATCTCTTCTTGACTCGTGCGTCGCCTCATTGGCTTGTACCCTTTTCCTGTCAGCTCTGCACCTATGACTCCCTTTCATGCATGCGCACTTTCATTGGTTCATACACCTCTGACTCATCTATGAGCATGCATCATTCTATTGGCCATCTGACTTCATACTTAATCTGCATTACTTTAGAGTTCACACTCCACTTCAATCTTACGTATAAATACACGCAGATAGCCTCTGTACTCCTTTAACTTGAATCTACTTGATCTTGAACCCTAAACTTCTTTTCATAAGCTTTTCATCTATATTTGAACTTTGTAGAAGCTCATTGTTTCTATGTCTTTGATCATCATAGAACCTCATCTCTGTGACATAGGTTGTGAGACAGCACATGGCGCCTACCTTCAACCAATGCAACTAGTGCACTCTGCACTAGGAGACCAATACATGCAGGCTGTCACTGTTTATAGAGTGCCTGTTGCAGACACCACTCAAGTTCCTTAGCGCCTGGCTAGGTCACTAACAGTATGCATAGAGGGTGCCATGAATATGAGGGAGAGGATGAAGGGGCAACCTGTAGTCTGCAGGTATATATATACGTGAGCTTGGCAGGTTGATGCTTCTTGCCTAAAGAAGAAGTAGCACCTGGAAGGTTTTGATTCATGTCAATGATGAATTTGATGAGATCTGAAGGTTTGTTTGTCTGGTGGGGTCATTCCTAATTGACCCACTGCAGTCTAGATGGTTCCACTCCTCATTTATGAGTGAGCAGGGCTCATAACCTATTAATGCTAGACACAGTGTTAGTCCTCAGTCGTGATGGAACAGACTTAATTCTGATGTACCTAGACACAGTGTTAGTCTATAAGTACTTGTCAGTGTCTAGGTATAGTCCAAATCAGAATAGCGGAACTTACCCTCAGTCGTGATGGAACAGACTGAGGGAAGGGGACAATACTAGTGGGTATATATGTGTGTATGTTGGTTTGTATTCCAACCGTTCAACTCCGCCTATTGCATTGGCATGCATAGCACTAACAACCTGCAATCAGAGGCTGCCTATGTATGAATAGGCACATTTGACAATGATACAACAGTGTTACAACCAGGTATCATAGATATGTTGATATGATAGGTTTGGGAGATATCACCAACTTAGTCTACCCATCTATTCCTTTGTCATGACATCTGCAATTGTGATATATATTCTTGGTATTATAGCTCAGATAAATCTAGCTAAATCTTTGTCATTCTGATGTCAAATGCCTGATGCATTTGAGCCTTGCTAGCAGTGACATTTCTACCAATACCGATGAACCCATATCACCATCTCTGTCCTTAGAAAATAAGAAGCAAATAGAGACACTCAATATGGAACCTGTGGAGGGGCATATTTTAACCTTGCTGTTCATTTTTATGAAGTGTTTGTTCTGGCAGGTCAAAAATCTTATTCCATATTTGATTGACACTGAAATTTTAAATGGGGAGGCATTTGTATTCGAGTTTGCAACTACAACACTCTCTCCAAGTTATTGGCTCAACCTCCATATTGCCACTGTCCGAGGCCAAACTAGCTGACCAACCTCACTCGCAGTCAAAATGGAGTTAGTGGATGGACAACGTCACGATGGCCATAAAAGCAAAGGCTACTGGTGAGTCTGCCAAAAAGGGGTAACCAAGTATGAAGCCAATGTGAGTGTCCCAAAATGTCATTGCACGATATGTTATCCTAATTTGAGGTATAGGCTGGTGGAGGTTCATCATTCGCAACTTCTGTGTTTACAGTCAATGGATGGGTCTCTATATTATCTGGAGGCGATGGACATCCGACGGATGTGGCATGTGAGGGGGTGTGTGCTGCTGGAGTGATACTGATGGACAATGTTTGAACAGTAGATGAATCAGCAGAGACTTGCGAATATGTGGGAGGGGCAGAGGGAAGGATAGGAAACCCAGGGGGTTGTAAGCAATTTGAATTTGAGGAAGAAGGGGGTGAAATTGGTGGGATCTGGTTTAAATAGGTCATTGATCACGTGCGTGCAGAGTGTGTCAGCGGAGATGGGTGGGATGGTTGAGGAAATGAGGGCACATTTGTCTGTGGCCTGCCATAGCTATTACGGGGTATTCTATTTGGGGTAGCACTCTGTTTGAGACAAACCCTGTAGATAACGCCGATAAAAGCCAGGAGAATAACTGTTGCAGACTGAGTTTGAGCTAATGCCAATCATTATGAAAAATTGCGCATACCTCCGCCAATAGCAAAAACGATGCTGGTCGACGTGTGGGAGGTTGTTGCTGAAGTACAGTAAGGCGAGTTTGCTCTAAATTTTATCTGACATAAAAAATGAAAGAAATTTTGTGAGAGTGACTCACGGGTACATCACGCAAGATGCATAGACTTGAGAAGCACATAAGAGGGTGATAAAGAATGTCATGACAATTACGATACTGGCTCCAGAATGTTGAACTTGAGGTATTCAATAGTGTCAGGTCACTGTGTACTATAGGAGTTAAGTGTGTTCCAAAGCGACTCTGTTGATCAACCGAATAATAATGATTTGTCTGGTAAAGCGTGGTAGAGGTGAGAAAGATGAAGTTTGAGAATATGATAAGAGTGGATCGATTGGTACTCATCCACTTAAGCTGACAATAATGATGCTGTACTGTACAAGGCACACTGTCACGGTACATATGCACGTCGGATGTACTCTTGATGTGCCTGCGCGCCGTGCAAATGCCAGTGCAACTGTACATTGTGGGTATACCCGCAGGCTGAGCTGCACTTACTCGGGAACAGTACCGGATCTTCCCATCGAAACTTCAAGCATGCTGCGTAATAACTTTGAAAACATAGTAAACAGTTTGGGGACAGCTATGACCTCATAATTGATCCGAGCAGGATCTGGTAGATGTGACACCTTGAACGAAATCGTAAGATAGGGCCTGAGCGCTAAGTAAGTGACTGACTATGTGGCCTAATGGGCATATAGACCAGCGAGTAGCTATTGTGATAGTTCGCTGAAAGTTGGTTGTAACTCAGACTCCAAACCAGCCACACAACCTAGTTTTTCCGACATAATTCCGACTTTTTGTTGGGCTCTAAGTACCAATAATTCTGTAACATTAAGAAAAGAATAGAGACACAGCTTAACGTGAAGCCTGTGTTTGATTGACACTAAAATTTTCAATAGGGAGGTATTCGTATTCTTAGAATTCGGTTACCACGCAATGAGAATAATAACTAAAGAATCTTGTTTGTTTGAGCTCTGTGGTTCCCGAGAAATACAGACGTATTCCACTGATTACGTAAGTGTAGCTGTGACTTCCAACAGCAACTAGTTACTACAACACCCTCCGCTCTTCCCTTCTCTGAGTTATCTGCTGTCACATCGCCTCCCATATCGTTGCCGCCGAGGTCAAACTTGCCGACATGACCTCACTTGCAGTCATGATGGAGCTAGTGGATGGACAACATCACGACGGCCACAAAAGTGAAGGCTGCTAGTGAGTCCGCAAAGAAGAGGCAACCGATTATGAAGCCAATGCGAGTGTCACAAAGGATCGTTGCACAATATATTATCCTAATTTAGGGTATAGGCTGGTGGGGGTTCATCATTCGCAACTTCCATATTCACAGCCAATGGACGCATTTCTATATTATCTGGAGGCGATGGACGCCCGACGAGTGTGGTATGTGGAGGGGTGTGTGCTGCTGGAGTGACACTAATGGACGGTGTTTGAACAGTAGATGAATCAGCAGAGACTCGTGAAAACATCGAAGGAGGAGAGGGGAGAGAAAACCCCGGGGGCCCCAAGCGAGTTGAATTTGAGGAAAACGGGGGTAAACCGTGTGGGGTCTGGTTTGAATAGGTCGTTGATCGCGTGTGTGCAGAGTGTATCAGCAGAAATGGGTAAGATGGTTGAGGAAATGAGGGTGCTACAGTTACTCCTTGTCGGTTCAGCAAATTTGTCTGACCGGGGACAGACTGTAGGCTCCCAGGAGGGTATTGTGATTGAGTGCTATTACGGAGTATTCTATTTGGGGTAGCACGTTGTCGGAGTCTTCTGTGGCGCTTGCAGACAATGCCAATATTAATCAAGGCCAAGAGAATAATAATTGCTGCAGACTGAGTTTGAGCTAATTAATGCCAACTATTCCGAGAAATCGCACCTACCTCCGCCAACAGCAAAACCGATGCTAGTCGACGTGTGGGAGGTTGTAATCGCTGAAGTGCATTGGAGTCGAATCCACCCTAAATTTTATCTGATACAAGACATGAAAGAAATTGTGGGAGTGACTCACGAGTACGTTGCGCAAGATGCATAAGCTTGAGAAGCAAAGAGAAAGGTTATAAAGAATGTCACAACATTCATGACACTAGCTCCAGGAGCCATCATATTGAGTTGGAGGTACTGTTGATCAACCGAATACCAACGATTTGTCCGAGGCGAGAAAGATGAAGTTTGAGGCATAGCTCAACTGGCACTCATCCACTTAAGTTGACAATGGATGTTGTACTGTGCAAGGCACACCGTGACTGTACATTTGCATGTCGGATGTACTCGGTCGAATTTTATCAGTGGATGTGCCTGTGGCAGCTGGTATGGCGCGCGGGTGCTAGTACAACCGTACAACCGTAAATGGGCCCACCTCGCGGCAGTACTCTAGATGGAACAGCGCCGGATCTTCCAATCGAAATTTCGAGCGTGCTGTGCGATAACTTTGAAAACAAAGTAAACAGTGTGGATACATAGCTAGCGATCTCAGAATATCTTAGCAGGATCTGCCAGTGGTAGATGCTGAATACCTTGAACCAAATCATAAGCTAGGACATGAGCAAGTGACTGGGTGGCCTAATGGGCATATAAGCAAGTGACTGGTTATTATAATAGCTCGTTGAAAGTTGGTCGCAACTTGGAACTCCGTAAAATGAATTCACTAGCTATACTGAGCACTGACTCGGAGTGTCGGAGCGCCTATGGCATATGCTATCGTACTAGTGCTAATTAGTACCTCACTTCAACCTCAGTTGCACACCCTCCCCCAATCTAATGACAGAATCAACTAGCATACGATCACAGAACATAAGCTATATTGTCAACAAGAACGGCGTAGATCGTACGTTCTATATGTTCCTTCAACAACTTTAAGTAAACAACGTGTTCCAGAACTAGTGAACATACTTCAACGTCGCCCGGACGGACAGGTGTATGTCCACTATGATGGGTTTGACAAACGGCTGGACGAATGGATTCCAGGGACTAGCCTCCAACCTACCAACGAATCCTCACGCAAAAGGCGAAGAGACACACCTTCACCTACGCCCACAGAGCCAGAAACGCAGCCCGAACCCCTCATGACCGAGGAAGAATTTGACATTAAGCACCACAAGCAGATCACTGCGCAAAGAAATTTTGACAGGGTCAATTTTGGGCAGTGGCGGATCAAGACCTGGTGCGTAGCACGTATTATAATAGACTTGCTCTCACTCGCATTATACTGTAGGTATTTTTCACCTTATCCACTCACAGACTCAGAGCTTGAGGACAGCACTGGACTGCCTGGAGGCTCAGGTTCGACGTCCAAGATTCCTGGCGTCAACAGAACAACCATTCGATCACATGGGCGCACCTCTGACCTTTTGGCCGGCGGGCTTACTCGTTCACACCTCTCTGGTGAAAAGAGCACATTATGGGTCTGCGATCGCTGTTTCAAGTACATGGCTGAGGGTGCAGCATGGGAGATGCATGTAGTACGTCCTGACCTTTTTTGTGTGAATGGCTGGCTTATAGGTATGTCTCGCTCTAGAAACAATGCGATAGAAGGCATCCACCAGGACGAAAGGTTTATCAGCGAGGTGCGCACATAATTTGGGAGGTCGACGGCGCCAAGGACAAGGTCTCTACGTCCTGCTGCTCTCGTTCGAATACTCACTAAGACCTATAGCTCTACTGCCAAAACCTATCACTCTTTGGAAAATTATTCATCGACGTTAAAACGTTGTTCTTTGATTGTGACAACTGTGCGTCTATTTCGGGCACAATGATTCCATCTAACACACGCATCAGTCTTGTTCTATATCCTCACAGATGCGGATTCACAACGAGATCATGTTTCGGTTTCTTTTCGAAGGTATTTCGCCAGCTACTAGCACACTTCGAGTCCCGAATGCTTATTCCGTATCAGGAGAAAATATCTTACGATGACTATAATCTTGCATGTATCATTGTTCTCCCCCATATCAGCGTAAGGGCTATGGAATGCTCATGATTGAATTCAGTACGTGCAAGCAAGCTTCATAAAACCGTCAATTGTGTGGCTCACATTATGCAGGCTACGAAGTATCCCGCCGCGCTGGTAAAGTTGGCACACCCGAACGGCCCCTTTCAGACTTGGGCTTAAGAAGTTACCTCACATACTGGGTAGCTACGCTTATTCGCTTCTTCAGGTGAGTGGTCAACTCTTTACGCTTTCACTGCCTTCATCATTTTTGTGCAGACGACTTCTGTCAGTCCTCCACCAGACCGGCCCACGGTTACGTCTTCAGGGCGACTACCTGATCTAACTGATGTACTGCCGCCTTCGGAGGATGCTAATTCGCGAAAAAAGCGGGCGAAAGGATGGGATGGGGAAACACCTGATTCAAATTCCACATTTGCATCACCAAATGGGCTGGACGGTGAGTGTCTACTCGTGTCTACCTGTGATCGTGTCCAGCACTCAACGGATCTGTATGTGAATTTAGACACTATTGCAGCAATGCGCCCGTGCTGACAATCTCCAATCCTGACGGCAGCGCGACCTCGCACGTTGTTGTGCGGTCTACCCTTGCAGAGATTGCATCAGCCACGAATCTACGCATTGAGGATGCTGCGTTTGCGTTGAACGAATGTGGGCTTTTAGGGAGCACATTAGAAGGTGTGGTAGGGATTACAAGGGAGATGGTGGAGGCTGTGGCCAAAGAGAGGAATGTAAAGAGGATGTGCTTGGATCCGGCCCATGTCATGTTGACGTGATCACTTCTGTCGACCACAAAGGCGGGCTCGACTTGTGCGCTCAAAACATTTCATTTACAACGCCAACTTCTTGTCGATATCTGACCTTAAAGAGCATTACACGTATTCATCATGTTTACGATGGAGAAGATGAGGAGAAATAGAATGCATGGTGAAGTATGTGAGCAATCGTAGAGGCATGTGAACATAGCATAAGTGCTATAGGGTGCATGACCAAGCAGGTCGGAATGAAATCGTGAATATACATGAACCATTTTACTCCTGAACAGCTGCCTCGTGCTCCACTGCAAGAATTGCTTGCCGCTTCTCTGCCAGCCTTTTGGCACGACGGTCGCGAGTTGCCTAAAAACGTCGGTACCAAATACAAACCTAGGGACATGAAAACCAACCTTGTTCTTGCCACGGCGAGCCTCCATCTGGTCGGTGAGAACCTTGGTACGGTTCTTCTCAGCCTTCGCTTTGTGAATGTATTCCATGAGGACGCGCTTGTTCTTGAAGACGTTACCTTCGATTTTTGGTACAAGGAGTGGTATCTTTATAAAACGCCGTCTACGTGAGAACAGCATGTAGAAGGAACACAACACACTTACAGATGTTTGTCGATCTTGCCTGCTTCTCTGTACTTCCTCAACAATCGTCTCAGAACCCGCTGTCTCCGCATCCATTGCACACTTGGTGGGGAGACGAGCCTCAGCAGTACCCTTTCTCTTACCCGGACCAGTGTGACGACCCTTGCGCTTAGCGGCCAGAAGGTCGCGAGTGCGGGCACGGGAGTGTATAACAGTGGGTTTTTATTATGACACGGCCATCTTTGATGAGTTTCTTGACATGCGAGCGGGAGTTGGCATTCCCGATCTCAGCTTGCTCAGCAGGGTCGAGCCAGATTTTACGCTTGCCGACACCGGCGACGGCTGCGGCGAGTCGCTTTTGAGAACGAAGGTTGACCATAGTGGCGTCTGAGTACAAAGACAAATAAATTTGAGCAGAACTTGGACTGACAGCGTTTCTCACCTTGATCTTGAGGATTGTCGATGAGGACAGCTGCAACTTAGATTTCACAAGGCTAGCCACAATATTACGTAATAAGCCACTGAACCTTATTAAATCTAACTATACAGATTTACCGGATGTTACCGGGATGTTTCACTTGACCACAAAAATTAGAGTACAATAGCAAAGCTTAAGAACTTTTCTTGGAGCAGCTGCTTATATGAGGTCGTGATAATCTAATAAGTGTTGGTTGGTAAACTCTCTGATCAGGGGATGAGTCGCTGATGCTCACAATGAATTTATGTGCTTCCGCAAGGAAGTGGAAGCTAGAATGATAATTAACGCTTGATTGCATATAGAACTTCGAAGCCACTCGGCCTCACGGCGCAAGGTGTGACAATCTGGTTCAACGTTCACATGCACAGCCAGGGTGGCATTTTCGCTCGCTCGCCATGGTGGAGGCATACTGCATGGCGAGCTTTTGGGTATTCATAGCTTGTTCATAGTTGCTGTATCTATTCGTGTTATGTAAACAAACAAGCCCACCGGGTAGTACACCCCCATCACACGAATACAGTTCACTTGGTTCCGGATGTGCTTTAGTCTACTGCCAGGCGCTCTACCCCACATCTGGAATACTGAATGATTGAATCGGCACCTTCGCTGCGCCGATACGGTCGTGTAATTATTTTCCCTCGGGGAGAATACAAACGACGTGTTCGTGCACTCAATGCCAGCCTGGCAAATTATGCATTCCTCACTCGACAGTTATTCGTACCTTCTGTGCGCAAACCTGAGCTCACTCTCTCGAAGATAGACCAGTCGAAGACATATAATAACTGTAACTGTTCTATATCCCATCGTTGTCATTCATCGGGTTCATAATGCAAAATCATGTTCGAAACACCAAATTCATTCCAGTCATCGTAGCGCTCGACTGTCGGCCCTCACCGGCCCCCGCTGAGATACAAATTTGGCGGAACCCGTGCAAACCAAATATACATTGACGAATAACATTAACACCTACGCCACTTGATTCATGAAATGCCTGAGAATAGGTGTCAAGCTGTTCATAATTGAGTTGGAGCTTTTCTGACCCTAATCTGCTGGTTTGCTTTGTGCAGAGCCTCAGGCTTGAGAGACTCGTAGATTTGCCGTATCCTGTCGCTTACTCAGCCATGCCACGGAACTGTGACCCAGCCCGAAGCGAACGAACGTTCAAGTCTTCTCTTTTGTTCTAACGGCATCACCCATTTTTATCACATTCTGATTTTCGCCCTTTCAAACCTCTGTTGTCGCCGTTCTTAACGTTGATCTCGATCTTTTGCAGATAAAGGTCCCGGTTCAGGGCTTCAAAAGGCTCGCAGGGTTTAGTTGCTATTTCTCGCCTTGCTACACGCAGGTCACCTTCAACCGCTGGGTTCTTCCCGTTC